>JAWPHD010007635.1:117500-126262 GCA_037043455.1 Cyrtodaria siliqua
TTACCAGACACATTCTTCCCGATTTTTACCATCAGTTCTTCCTACCAAACATTTTGAACCAATCACTAATTTTACCATCAGTTCTTCCTACCAAACATTTTGTTGCTAATATACATATAATAATGACCGCATGCTACACTTAGTAGACTGATCTACGAAAACGTCATTTCAGCAGGTAAAACGGTAACCTTTGAACATTTGAACATTTCAAAATATGTGTTTATACCATTCAAGTTTTTTAGACGAGTTCACTTGGAATTGAAGTTGCAATGCATGCTTATCTCCAACTACGTGATTCACGGTCTGTTAACCATAGACAAACACAAACACCATATAAGGATCAGCTGCCTTCGTCAGCTGAATAATGATTTATGCATCAAACACTAGCCGAGTCGAGTTTTTCATACTATTGTATAAACAATAATTAAATCGATTCGTTTATAGTTTGGTGCATATGTACATCGAACATGCAAAACTGAAAACATGTTTTGATGGTTGTTCACGTAGTTGGACTGACACCCATTATTCTTCCAGTTCGCCTCCAGTCTCTTTAAAAGAAACTAAAAAAAAAAGATTTGTGTGTGGTTGACTTTGTGATAAAAACGTGGGTGCGCAGGTTTTGGCAGATGCGCACTTGCAAATCATACAAATGGATCATAGCCAACTATAACTGCATATAAATACTTTGACGTTCTGTTGACTGTTTCAGTATTGATGTTGTATTATTCCTTAAAGTGATATCTTGTGGTGTGAAACAGTTCGAATAGACAGTCTAGCACTTACAAAGTCCACAATAATTATCAACCATACACGGTATAAAATGCCGGTATCTACCGGAACGACTAGCCATGGACTGAGCAATTTCCATCGCCAATAGCCGTTATCTTATCAGAGGACAAGGTGTTTCCATTTCTAAACAAACAGTTGTCTCAAGACCCATAAGTTTATCACGTGTATCACACTTTCTCATCTAAAATTGTACCATTTATCCAATGTTACTCTACGATCTCGTAAAAAGATTACGCGGGACGAGAAATAATGAGATTTAAATATGGTGGTAGACGCCATCAGAATTTCACCAACAACGTACCTAAGTCTTTTACAGATAAGCGTCTCGGATACATTTCTAAATAATAGCGATGTATCCTTCCGCGCGGAATCATTTCCGGATCTTATCTAAATGTGTTGAATTTATTATCAATGCGTCAATCTAAAAACTTGCAAAAACAATTCCATTAATTATTTCTCCAGAATCATTCTACACATGTTATAATGTCCACAAAGTTATGTCGAGCTTGATATTACTCTATTCAAAGACAGTCCATGTTTGTAATACTTCTTCCATGACTATTATTTGCCTGCAATGCTTTTTTCTGAACAGTTCCGTTTTTGGAATGCCTTATAGAACCACACCGGGATTGTAATATTTTGCATAGTCATGTTGTGCTCGTTATGCTTTTTCCAGAACAATGTCTTCCTCGTATTGTTTTACTCAGAATAATTTCGTTTCCGTAACGATTTTCTGCTTGTTTTTGGTTTTTCATTTTGTTTCCATATTCCTTGATTTCATTGTTTAATGAAAAGAGTCATTGAGTGCTAGTCGTGCTCTCCTCATAGTCTGTCCCTGCTTGTTATGATCTTTGCATAGATATTCCGTGCTGAAATGATCTCTTCATTTAAATTCCGTACTGTAATGATATCTTCATAGAAATGTCTTCCTATAATGATCTCTTCCTACACATTACTTACTGTAATGATCTCTTCACAAAAATTACTTGCTGTAATTATCTCTTCATTTAAATACCGTACTGTAATGATATTTTCGTAGAAATTCCTTACTATAATGTTTTTTTTATAGAAAATATGTGTTGTAATTATCTATTCATAGCAATTCCGTACTATAATGGTTCTTTTTATAGAAATTATGTGTTGTAATGATCTATTTATAGAAATTCCGTACTATAATAGTTTCTTCATAGAAATTGTGTGCTGTAATGATCTGTTCATAGATATTCCGTTCGTACTTTAATGATTTCTTCATAGAAATTCCGTGCCGTAACGATCTCTTCATAGAAATTCTGTGCTGTAACGATCTCTTTATAGAAATTCCGTGTTGTAACGATCTCTTCAAAGAAATACCGTGAAGTAACGATCTCTTCATAGAAATTCCGTGCAGGAACGATCTCTTCGTAGAAATTCCATACAGTAACGATCTCGTCATAGAATGTCCGTACTGTAATGCTTTCTTTATAGAAATTCCGTACTATAATGATCTCTGAATAGAAATTCCGTCCTGTAATGATATCTTCATGGAAATTCCGTACTATAATGATCTCTTAATAAAATGTCCGTACTGTAATGAGAACTTCATATAAATTCCTTGCTGGAATGATCTCTTTATAGAAATTACGTACTGTAATGATCTCTTCATAGAAATTTCGCCCTGTAATGATCTCTTTATAGAAAGTACGTGCTGTAATGATCTCTTCATAGAAATTTCGCCATGTAATGATCTCTTTATATAAGTTACGTGCTGTAATGATCTCTTCATAGACATTCCGCCCTGCAGTGATCTTTTTATAGAAATTCCGTACTGGAATAATCTCTTCATATAAATTCATCACTGTAACAATCTCTTCGTACTATAATGATCTCTTAATAGAAAGTCCGTACTGTATTGATCTCTTCATAGAAATTCACTGCTTTAATGATATCTTCATAGAAATTCCGTACTGTAATGATCTCTTCATAGAAACTATGTGCTGTAATGATCTATTTATAGAACAATCCGTGGGTTTTACGGTGCACACACACACACACACACACACACACACACACACACAGGTTATATGGCACAAACAGGAGTAAATATTACAGGTCACCCTCTGTTTAAATCGAAACAAAAATATGCGGAATCAGCCGCCTTGAACGTTATCGTAATGCAGTACTGCAGAGTTGCTGTTGTACATTCTGTTTTTCGCTGGAGCCTTAACAATGGCTCGCGCACATGAACACCTTTAATGAAATGAAAACATTAATTCGGGGTAGGGTGGGGATTTTACTCCTCTTCTGCGATAAGAAGTAGTCTTATTCTTCACAATGGCGTAGAGAAGTAGTCCTATTCTTCACAATGGCGTAGAGAAGTAGTCCTATTCTTCACAATGGCGTAGAGAAGTAGTCCTATTCTTCACAATGGCGTATAGTATAGTGTAATTAAAAAAATATCTTTGGTTGAAACTTTTAAAAAAATGAATAATTGTATATCTGTATTATATATAATGTACAATCGGTTAGTAATATGCCATTTGTCAACTTAAGAATAGGTGCAATTAATTGTCTGATTGTTTAGCGTTAAGGACTATTGGTCGGCCATCTTTAAAAACAAAATGGATGAGGTATGGTCAAGTGAAATGTTCAACCAAATGCATACTTAAGGCATGGTCAATGTCAACCATAAAGTTCATGACAGTTATTTGACACTATTGATGCGGACATAATATCAGAAATAATACGTATATGGCAGAATGTTTGCCCTTTATATATATCCGAAAAGTTCGATGCAGTTTAGTCAGATGCAGTTTTACTCAAATATCTTTTTTTATGTAAAATAATTTGGTCTATAGAATAGTCCGTTTATCCAGCGAGAGCAGACGTGACATCTTTTCTAAATAAAATAGTCCATGTTATCACATCATCCAAATTTCGAAGCACACCATTGTAAAAACTTAAAAATATTTTTTTAAAGACGTGTGGTTTCAAAATAATCTCAAGTATGATGACATTGATGAAATTTCTTATCAACATATTGTAACCAACAACTATATTTGTAGATGTGTTAAACACAATTGAATGACTATTTTGCACAGAAACATTGCAAAGCAAAACCAATTGACCATAAGGCATTTCTATATTCGAACAAAAAACATCGAAACCAAATAACAATATATAAATCCGATCAAGTGAACCATAACACATGTTTCAATTTACAGTTTATGCACATGGTATATCAAGATTTTTAAAAAATATATATATATTTTTTAACAATGATGTACCTCGAAGATGTGATAACATGGCTAATTGCATTTAGAAATGGTGTCTCTTGTGCTCTCGCTGGATAAATGGATTATTTTATGAACCAATTTATTTCACATAAAAACAAAACAACTTTCACTAAAATTACGTCAAACATTTCGGATATAAAGGGCGTAATTTCTGCCATATAAGTATTATTTCTGATATTATGTTCACGTCAATAGTGTTGAATTACTGTCATTTACTATATGTTTGACGTTGCTCATACCTAAACTATACATTTGGTTGAACATTTTACTGGACTATATCCCATCCATTTTTATGTGTTTTTTTAAGATGACCGACCAATAGTTCTTAAAGCTGCAGAGTCTCTAATTTAACTGGTAATACCTCATGAATATGAATGAGTCACGTGTGAAGAAGTTTCAAATCGACGAACACCCCAATAGTCGGTATATAAGGCAGGAATCGATGCGTAAAATGTAATGCCGAGTCAACGGGGGATTCTTCCCGGGGGCTCATATGGTAGAGGGACTATAAACCTTAGAAAGAAAGAAAGAAAAAAAGAGTAAAATATCACATTTTTATTTAGCCTTCGTACAGGTAACATCGATAAATACACGGCTTCTGCGATGATAAAAAAATACTTGCCCGGAACGGGATTTGAACCATAGCCGCTTTTAAGTTTCGATGGTCATACGTTGAACCACTAGACCACGGCTATTTATTCGTATGTTCTTACATTAACACTAAATAGGCATTACGTAATAACTAGCGCACACGCATTTATCATAAATAACAAGTCGAGATATGGTTGTTTTGAGGCGGACTATAAGTTTCGTATTGATAACATATACACCAGGCAATGTTAATTTACACGTCCGACAAGATGGACTATATATTTATGGATTCATCTTGAGTTGCGTTCAAATATGGAAGTAAGTTTGCCTCATAATAAATAGTAGTTTTTATACGATTTTCTCAAGAAGTGTTATAGCTCAGTGGATAGAACACCTGACTTGAAATCAGAAGGTCGTGTGTTCGAGTCCCGAAAGAGGAAAAACAAATCTTCTGTTAATCATAATGTTACCTGTGTACAGGTACGATGTGCACTGGTCGATGTCTATACACTAAATGATGGCCTGCGCGCGTGTGTGTGTGTGTGTGTGTGTCTCTCTAAGGATTATAGTCCGTCCACCAAGCAACCGACAGGCGTTCTACCCGACGATCATAGGTACAATTGAGTTTGGACTTTTTATCTGTATGTTTGTGTAGAAGAACTTTTATTGTGCCTCGTCATAGGTCCATGGCGGATGAACCTTACAATGTGTACATAAATGTAATCAATTGCAATAGGTCAAACATGACCCTTGAGCAAAGACAAATAAACGTTTACTAAAACACTCCGTTCTGGCGGACAGTGCTACAAAAACATACAGTTTATATAAAATACAACATTGTATAATATGTCTATATTAATTATGTCAATTATAATTGCATGCATTTCAAAATTATGGTAAACTACTGTAATGTATGTTTGTGTATGATGTGATAATATGTCTACTTGAAGCAGCGAACTCAATGGTTTCTTATAGTGCTGCCACACTGGAATGCCACGCTGTACCCCAGTCACATTATTCTGACACTGGTCAATCAGTTGTAGCAGTACTCATCATTTGCTCGTCAGGCAAGGGTTACAAGTGACTACTACCATTTTTAAAGTCTTTGGTAGTTATATTTGCTCGGTTAAATACCCGATTTCGACAAGAGCTGGTGAACATGAAGTTACAAATAAAGACACACCTACAAAGAAGAAATCGATTGATATAGAGACTCTGTAGCTTTAACGATGAGCATGTCCGAGTTTACATTGTCCAAATTCCAACGTGACAGCTAGTATCCGCAGTGTTTGTCGATCGTATCGGGATGTATTTCCTTTCGTTTGCAGTTTATCAAATGGCAATTCCTATATGTTTATTTAATCATGTATTATACCAGGATTAAACATGAAACGGGTAATTTGTTTATTTATCCTTGATAACGCATCTGTTGGATGCGGTTTCTTTGACACGTGCCTGTAGAGAAGTATGATCTGTTTTCCTTGTGTTTTCTTCAAAGGGAGCCGGCGAATAACCTTTTTCTCTAATACCCCCATACACCTCTACAACCCCTCCCTTTTCTACTACCCGTTTCCCCCTTCTCTACTTTACTCCCCTCTATTTTTTTTAACACACACCATCCCCGCTGTGTAAAACAACCAATGACATACTAGAAACTGTTACACTTGGGTTTCAATAAAAAATATATCAAAATAAACAAGGAGGGTATGGGCTGACTGCCAATGCACACTCAACTAGTCAACATTCTTAGGTACCCACGTGCATCTAAGAATATGGCAATTCTATTTTCATTGTTTTGTGTATTCCTTGATAAACTGTTGATTTAATCTTCATTTTTCATTTGATCTTTACCGAAATTGGAAAGATTGTTTATATTCAATGAAAGCTCGGACGAGTTCGATAACAAGCTTGATCTCATTAGTTTTGCCAGAGTTATGGACCTTGATTTATTAATAAATGCTATATGTTGCTTTGTTAAATCTGTAGCTATTTCAATTTTCATCTGATCTTCACCAAACGTGTCCTGAATGCTAAAATCGGTTAGAGCTCAGATCTCTTTTAAATCTTGACTAACATCCATCCCTATCTTCCCCATACACGACCCCACCCCTCCCCACCATCCACCACATTTATTTAAATTATTTAATTTTATAGTATTATTTAAATTATCTTGGTCATAGAAGAAAGTGGAACAAATTCAAAAACTTATCAGACTAGAAACAGCAGAGTAGTTATGGCCCTTGATTTATTGAAGAATGCTATATTTTGCTTTGTTTGGTCTGTCGATACTTCATTTTTCATCCCAAACGTGCCCAGAATGATTTGACTCCCACCCATACGCGCCACCTCTACGCCCGCCGACCAAACTTCATTGTTCATGATGTTATCGAAGTCAAAGAAGAAATTGGGACAAAATAAACAAACTATATACATATCAATGTCAGACTAGAAGCAGCAGAGTTATGAATTATTTAAAATGTTTGACATTCAATGTCACTTCGTCAACCGATCATTGCCTAACTTCTTTGCAATAAAGTAATAAAAGAATAAAACCTCAATCAAGTTTTAAACCGCCATATCTCTGACACCCCCCTCCCCTCCCTTACTTGTTTTACTTGATTCCGCTAAATGAGCGATATAGGCCCTCTTAGGCTTTTTGTTTGGTTGTTGTTGCTTTTTTAAGAATTTAGTGTCGATCATCCACACCTTTCCTCCTGCCCAAACCACTGCCGAAAAGTCATGCATGGCTCCGTTTATGGTTACATATAGAAAAACACAGGGTGGAGAAACCATGTGACTTTTTGATCGGTTTCACGGTAAAAAAATGTAAACAAAGCGCTCGATTCTGGTAGGAGATTTTCGTCATAACTTTCTTACTATTCAAGTTAACGAATTTTGTTCAAATAAAGCGCATATGCCCTTACAATGTAAGTACTTTCCTCCGACCCAAACAGCAATTGGTTCTTTCAGTACTTTCGTCTAATCTCAGAAAGTCCTAAATACATCGAATTACCTTTTGCGGCGGAGGACAGAGCTCACTTTGGAGAGTTTTTTTCTCACTTTAGTTGAATACAATTCGATAAATATTAAGAAAGTTACGAAGCGAACATCTACCTGAATCGAGCATTTTGTTTAAAATGTTTTCCGTGGAACCGATCAAAAAGTCACGTTGTTTCGCAACCCTGGCAAAACATGAATATGTATTGTAAGGTACCTAAAACATAACATGCCGACTTTTGAGAAGTGATCTCCCTTGATCACCGGTATGATTTATGGTGTTAGACCGGTGAAAATCAGCCCATTGAACACAATGCAATATAAACTATATATTTTGATATCAGTCACAAGTTCCACAACATTCGTTCGCTTAAATACACTCTTATACTGTGAATTAAACACATTTGGCTAGCAAACGGTCCCATATGTGAAATAAAACACCGATTAAATTTTTCAACATTTCGCGTCATTCATTCACACTATGCGTATTTTGAAATAAACATCTGTCAAAACCACATCTCTACCTAACCTCTCTGCTCATACTCTCCAAAGAAATAATCCTGACAAAAACAGTAAAATACTTACTATTAATGACCACGGGCATAATACTTTAACATCAGATTAGATTTAACAGTGAAATAAAAACTAATCTTGGGAAAAACACATACAAACTAGAAACTTTGGATTTTTTCAAGGAACTATTTTAGCACCCTACGACCCGGAAGTACTTCCTGACTGGTCTGACACCTTATGCCGTATAGCGGAAGCGAGTTGTTTCCCTTACTGGCAGTTACCAGTTAATCGATACCTAGTTAACCACATATAAATCCACACATGATTTCGCACATAATTCCCCGACACAAACATAACATGAATTTCTTTATTTACGCATTATACGCCGTGTGTATATGCATTGTTTACGGTTAAATAGACTGCTTGCATTTATTAAAAAAAAGAGTAATAATATGAAATTTATAAAAAAAAAAAATAATTTAATGTATCAAAGGTTGTTGTTGTGTTTTTTTGTTGTAAGAAAATATAAGTCAACGATAGAAAAGACAGTTACATGTACGAATCGGTGGTACAGCTGTATATAATTGGCATCTTTTAATA
>JAWPHD010007636.1:0-126216 GCA_037043455.1 Cyrtodaria siliqua
GCCGCATTTCTATTGAGACACACTATTGTAAGTGAAGAAGAGTCGATTCTTACAGATGGCGGGATGTGTATACAGGACTGGTTCTACCCAGGAAAAGTCCACCACAAAAAATCTACCGTCATATGTGTCTCAATAGAAAGGCGACGATAGTATACTGTGCACGCATCCAACGTGTCTCAACAGAAAGGCAGCGCTACTGTGCACGCATTCAATGATTATGTGCCTTAACAGAAAAGTGGAGATACTGTGCACGCATTCAATGTGCCTCAATAGAAAGGCGGAGATACCGCGCGGCACGCACGCATCCAATGTGTCTCAATAGAAAGTCGGCGCTACTGTGCACGCATGCAGTGTGCCTTAATAGAAAGGCAGAGATTCCGTGCACGCATCCAATGTGTCCAATGATACCGCGCATAAATCCAATGTGCCTCAATAGAAAGGCGGCGTTACTGCGCATTCATCCAGTTGTCTCAATAGAAATGTGGCGCTACTGCGCATTCATCCAGTTGTCTCAATAGAAAGGCGGCGCTACTGCGCATTCATCCAGTTGTCTCAATAGAAAGGCGGCGCTACTGCGCATTCATCCAGTTGTTTCAATAGAAAGGCGGCGCTACTGCGCATTCATCCAGTTGTCTCAATAGAAAGGCGGCGCTACTGTGCATTCATCCAGTTGTCTCAATAGAAAGGCGGCGCTACTGTTCACACATTCAATAAGTCTGAACATTAGGTATAGGTATGAAACCACTAATTATTTTCCCCATGGACACCAATGTAAAATGTCACGTATTAATGATTTGCTGCAACTCAAGTATGGATAATGCAACAGTGTAATTTTCATATAGAAAACTAATTTTCCACTTGAAAAATCACCAGAAATGGTGGGGTCACAAGACATGTAAGAAAGTGTTTGTTTGTTTACCAAAGAGATCAAGGGTACAGAGTTTTCATTGACAGTTGCTCGCAAAGTGTAAGAATAGAGTCGAAATTTCGAAAATGTTCATCAGTGATCCAGTAATACGCCACTTATACATACCACAAAATCGAATAGAAATAGTCAGTTTTCCCCTACTTATAATGCCCATTTCGTTTTACGTCATTCATCGCTTTTTGTTGTTTTGTATGCCCCCGAAGGTCGGCATATAGTAGTCGTACTGTCCGTCCGTACGTCCGTCCGTCAGTGAGTCAGTGAGTCAGTCAGATAGTCAGTCAGTAAATCAGTCAGTCCGTCCGTCCGTCCGGACGATCTTGTCCGGTCAATGACTCTGGCATTCCTCGACGGATCGCGCACAAAATCCAGGTCCGTAGCTCCAAGGTCAAGGTCACACTTAAAGGTCGAAGGTCAAAAAGAAATGCTTTCGTGTCCGGTTATTAACTCCGACATTCATGGACGGATTTTCAAACAACTTGTCACAAGTGCTCACTACAATAAGACAACGTGTCGCGCGCAAAATCCGTGGCTCCAAGGTCAAGGTCACAATAGAGGTCAAAGATCAAAATCTTTATTTGTTGTTTTTATTAAATATTTCTACTAAAGAACAATGTATAGATCTTTTGATTGAATTATGTTTTAAAAAAGTGTGTATGGAGAAAAATGAACATTTGTTGTATTGTCTCTTGACTCACACACATACATCCTGCTTCTATACAACGAAGAAGAAAAATCAATAGTGCAATGACACCTACATTCAATAGTGCAATGACACCTAAATTGACGGGAAAATAATGTAAATATAAGAATTGATTCGCCTTTTTGTCCTGCGTTCAGAAATGTCAAATGTATCATTATATAAAGTACCGGCGTCTAAAACTGCATAACTGCCGAACAAGCGCGAATCAATTCTGAATTTTTTTTTCATGAACTTTTTCAGAAATTATTGATATATTCATATGCAAATTGTGTTGGAAATCTAGCGTTTTATTTAAACATCCAGATTGCCGCGTACAGATAAAGTGTTTGTTAAACATCTCTTCACATTTTATACGAGCATGCCAAGCCTCAGAGGGCATTAATAATTCATTTGCCGTGAAACGCATATCGCAATAGTTTTTTTTAATAACAAAAAAAAAGTTTATCACATAATTTATAATGTAGGGGTGACATAAAGCCATGACATAGATATCATAAACACTAATGTAATACATATGCAAATGAAGGCGGAATCATCGCTCGGTATTTTTGGCAACATGTATAGGCAGTTACATTAATAAATGCACGTTATGTGACATTTTAGGAGATATGTGATAAATAAAATCTCACATTCGTGCTTTGAACGCTTTGGACAAAATAGATATGATGCTCGCGTCAGTCTTGCATCATTAAAAGTAGCTATCCCGCCAACAGCAGCCACGTTTTACAATATATGCACGTTTCTAAATCTACTGACGATGAGGTATATATGTATATATATACATCTTACATATTTTGAGAAACCAAACTCTATAAGTTATACAATATAAAACCGCTTTAACCAGCTAGGGCAAACCCCAAAACTGGAGCGTCGAATTAAGAATTACCAACTCATATTCACTCACGGGTAAGAGCCCGTGAAAAAACCTATAAATTTAATCGGCACATATGCTTTTATTATATGGCCTTAAAACACCTAGATAGAGTTTTGATACAATTTGGTTTTGTAGATTAATTTGTGCGGTTATTTGGCGGGTTAGTTTCTTTAATTTATCCAACTCGGTCAAAAAACTCAATATTGATCAAGCGCTTATGTAAGATCGTAGGACTGGGTATAATGGCGCCAAACGTCTGTTTATTAACCATTATCTTATTCCAGTCTCTACCAGAGTCCCATGTGACGCTGTTAATGTCTCAGAAATTAGTCTGCGATCACATGATCATTTGTCACATGACTGTAGCTAAAATATCAAAATGGCGAACAGAAATCAACACCGTGACTATGGAGTGCTGTTGATGGTTATAATAGCGTAAATGAGTCTCCATGCCCCTTCCATAGTAAAGTTAGAATGTTGACAACCTGTTAAAAACTTAAACCTGGTTAGAATTCTGGGAAACTTACTTTAGCATGCAAATAAACACACATGAACTGGTCATTTTTAATGTTTGCCTTCTATTATTATAATTGTCGAGAAAGGACATGAATGGGAAATTTTTGAAAATGCTAGTGTTCTTTTTCAGAGGTCAAGCAGACGTTCGAAACAATCTCAATTACATGCACACTATATACTAACATGTGCAGAAATGAATTTCCTATCCAAAAACTCAAAGAAACTGTTCATTGCTACCTTACCATTATATGTGCACTTATGAAAACCATATAGGCACCGAATAAACCCATCGACTAGTGTATAACACAGCGGTATTAACGAGAATATCGCATTATAAATGGGCATTATTCCATAAAAAGGTATTATTCCATTAAAATACAGATTTGCACTTATTCCATTCCAATACTTGCGGTTTCATTCAGTTTCACTTACGGTTTCATTATGCTCCGTAAAAAATCCCGGACGTGAAGATCCCGGAAATTTTGCCGCATTCTACACTTTAGTAGACTGCTCTACGAAAACGTCATTTGAGGCAATAAAACGGCAAGCTTTGAAGGTTAACCACCACCAATTACATGTAAACCTCCGATGTGTAGTCGAATGTAGTTCCTATAATAAAAAGTAATCCCTCCTTTTTCGATGGAAACGGGCATTATAAGTAGGGAAAAACTGCCCATTTCTATTCGATTTTGTGGTTATATGTATAAGAAGCGTATTAATAGGTTTTACTGGATAAATGATGAACATTTTCGAAATTTCGACTCTATGCTTACACTTTGTGAGCAATGAAAACAGTCGATCAATAAAAACAGCTGTACCCTTGACCTGTTTAGTAAACAAACAAGAACTTTCTTACATGTCTTGTGACCCAACGTTTTCTGGTGATTTTTGAAGTGGAAAAATAGTTTTCTATATGAATATTACACTGCTGCATTATCCATTCTTGAGTTGAATTTGCAGCAAATCATTAATATGTGACACTTAAACATTGGTGTCTATGGGGAAAATAATTAGTGCTTTCATACCTATAAGAGATGCGTGCAGTAATTAGGACTCGCTCAGATTCGTACCTAGGGACACTTTTCCGATTACAGTTGGTAAAATAAGCTCAGAAATAAGTTTTCCATAGTTTATTACATAGGTTTTGAGCGTTTTTAGTCCAATTTTGTCTATAAAAGCCGTAATTTTGAGTTTCATTTTTTTTTCGTGTTAAAAATGACGTATTGGTGAAGTGTTTGCAGTTGAACTATGTCTTTTTGGTATCAACATGTAGGGTTGCGTGTTTGCAACATGTTTTCATGAATTAAATCTGCATGACAACAGGTTTGGTAGCTATGAAACCACTAAATCTTTCCCCTACCCCCCTAAAATAGGATACTGTGAAAATGAAGATTTGTGTAAAAGGTAAAATATTATTCCTTATCATTCAAACTCCACTTGGTAGCGTTCAGCTAGTATCAATTCTGATTTTAGCGGTATTTTTGGCATTATTAAGCTCGTATTCGCTACTATAATCAGGTATGGTACCACCAATTTTGAAGAATTTGACTGAAAAAATCAATTTTGGCATGAAAATCGACATAAATTGGCATATTCATCGTCCTAATTGTACCTAAAATGCATATTTTATTTATGTCCATTGAATGTTCTAAACATTTGATCTATTTAATATGGTGTATTGACAAGAAGTGCCATTTGGTATGACAATTCAGATAGTGTAAAATTAAAAAAAATATCTCTGATTTTTGTCAATTTCAGACTATTGTCCTTGATATTCACAAGACCATATCTCGGCAAATAATCATTCTATTTGCATGAAGTATGTGTTTTTAAGCTTGTTGTGAAAATGAAAACACAAAATCCTCATTTAAGAAACATCTGAACATGTTTTCTCCTCTTATAGGTTTACCACCACCAATTACATGTAAACCTCCGAGGTGTAGTCGAATGTAGTTCCTATAATAAAAAGTAATCCCTCCTTTTTCGATGGAAACGGGCATTATAAGTAGGGGAGAACTGCCCATTTCTATTCGATTTTGTGGTTGTATGTATAAGAAGCGTATTAATAAGTTTTACTGGATCACTGATAAACATTTTCGAAATTTCGACTCTATGCTTACACTATGTGAGCAATGAAAACAGTCAGTCAATAAAAACAGCTGTACCCTTGACCTGTTTAGTAAACAAACAAGAACTTTCTTACATGTCTTGTGACCCCACCTTTTCTGGTGATTTTTAGAGTGGAAAATTAGTTTTCTATATGAACATAACACTGCTGCATTATCCATACTTGAGTTGAATTTGCAGCAAATCATTAATATGTGACACTTTAACATTGGTGTCTATGGGGAAAATAGTTAGTGCTTTCATACCTGAACAAAGAAAAATATGTGTTTATACCAGTTACACAATGCAGGCGCGTCACTCAATCAAAAAACTATCTAAGGTTTAGGCCTATTCTAGATATTCTAGAGGTGAACGCTTTATAAAAAAGTAAGTATGAGGCGGAGGTAAGAGGCGGAGGTAAGAAAGGGATTTGCAGAGGATTAAGGGAGGTATTGTGTAGATCGGAAGAAAAACGCTCTGGAATATCCCATTCCTGCCTATTGTTCAATAAGGGAATATTCAACAAGGGTCTAAAAACAAAACAAAAATTGCATAGTGTGAGCTTAGACTCATTTATTTGACGTCTTCGGGTGCTTTTTTTTTTAAATACGGACGCTTATAGATGCACCCTAGAGGATGGCGCATATAAAAAATCGTCTTGCCGTTCGAAGACGTGTATTTTATGCACTAAGTGTGTGCTCAAGTTGCTAAGTAGCCAAGAAAGGTATACAGTCGTCAAGCAATGCATCAAAGAAAAGAGCGTAACTACCTGTATTTTTGGTGAAAATTCATATAGGGCACCTGTATGTATATAGAGCATGCGTACACATTGAGGGAAAAAATTATATACTAATAACGTTTTTTTATTATTTATTTGTTCAATGTGGCAGAGGTAAGAAAGGAATTTGCAGAGGGTTAAGTGAGGTATTTTGTAGATTGTCCATGTTGCAGAATCTGAAGAAAAACGCTTTTTCATTATTTTTATTGTTTAAATCCAGGGGTGTATTCTGGGCTAAAATATAAATAATTAATATAATCGGGATAGGGTGTGTGTGTGTGAGGGGGGATGGGGAGAGGGGAGCGGGGTGAGTATAATTAGATATATACTATCTGGAATATCCCATTCCTGCCTATTGTTCAATAAGGGAATATTCAACAAAGGTCTAAAAACAAACAAAAACCTTTCCATAGTGTGAGCTTAGACTCATTTATTTGACGTCTTCGGGTGCTTTTTTTACGTACGGACGTTTATAGATGCACCCTAGAGGATGGCACATATCAAAAAATCGTCTTGCCGTTCGTAGACGTGTATTTTATGCACTAAGTGTGTGCTCAAGTTGCTAAGTAGCCAAGAAAGGTATACAGTCGTCAAGCAATGCATCAAAGAAAAGAGCGTAACTACCTGTATTTTTGGTGAAAATTCATATAGGGCACCTGTATGCGTACACATTGAGGAAAGAAAATAAAAATACTAATAACGTCTTTTTTATTATTTATTTTTTCAATATCAGGCTAATTTATCAACATTTTATCGTCAAAACAGACCTGTAATTTCTAGAGGGTATTTGGGCAAAATAGTCTCTCAGTTTTATCTACACGTATATATAAAATAAATAATAACAAACTTTGATTTAAATGGCGCATACTATATATAAAGGCCCGCATTCTATCGAGTTTGCGGAGGCTTTTTTTTTAGGAATAAACATTTAGGCGAAACGTTATTCTGAGTGTTATTACACCCACCCCAACTCTATTACCTTCCACACCCTTTCCATTTTTGTGCTCTTTTAGATTTTTAGAATGTTCGTACCCGTGAAAAAGTTGTGGGATATAAATAATAACTGGGTGGATGCACACAAAAGCAAATATGCACTTATAATAACTTATTTCACTCACCCACCTAGGTGGCGATGGGACAGCAACGGGAGGACCAAGAGAAATAGAAAAAATAAATAATTCCTAACCTAGGAGCAACATTTTACAGGGTAGTCCCATTGTTGGTATTATACTAATCCGAGCCTTCTCTGACCTTACCAGCCCTTTTTACGATTTTGATATTTCATCTGCACCAGCCAGATGAAATATCGTAATCGTCACACACAAAAAAAAATTAAAAAAATAAAAATATAAAAGGCTTTTAGGATCAGAGAAGGCTCGGACTAGTACTATACCGTGTTCTGTCTTAAGACAGTACCACCAGTGTCAACAGTGCTCACGAATTATTCGTTCTCACCTGTTAACTGGTAAACAGCAACACGAAAGTGCAAACCCAGCAACAACTATGTTTATTCAAATTGTACAATGAAAAATATTTACTTGCAGAATACACATAAATTAAGATCCCGTATTTCTTTAAAATCCGATTTTAGAATAAAGACCAAATAATATTGGAAAATGTCCTTTTAATTTAAATTGTATAATGTCCCTTTAATCCAATTTTATTTTAAATCATGTCGACCTCATCATTATAAACACTCATAAGTAACACCACCCAGTAAGGAATGAAACATTTTTGAAAGGTGATGTTGGGGAAGTGGAGGTATATCTACTATTAGGCCATATAGGCCCGGGTATACACATCAATTTGAAAAATGAAAAAAAAAAAAATGCTATAAAAACTGAAGTCAGAGGGGGCTGCGGGTCAACATTTGTTTATTTTATTTTACAGTGTAAGTAATTCACTTTTGTGAAATGTTAATTCTCAAATTTGGCCTAAAAAATATTTCTTCAAATACCACACAAGTTCTCTGCCAGATATACGCCAAAACGCACCATTGCATACCTAAGTTAAAAAAAAAAGTCCCGGACCCTGCACCCCCTCCCCCTCTTGTCAAGAAATGTTTACTATTGGAGGTGATTTTTAGATAAGCGCATGAGGTAATGAGGTAGGCTGCAAGGGATTTGCGAGGTGAGTTGGGTAGAGGTAGAGGAAAAATACACAGGGAGGTATTTCTGAAATTATATATATATATATATAAATCCATGGGGATATTTTGTAGATTTTTTAGGAGTTCGTGGTTTGATGAAAAGCTTTCCTAGTGTAGTGTTTGTTCCTGTAAGCCTAGAATATTTTTTAGGAAAAAGACGTAAGGGGTATTTTTTTACTTTGTATGTGCAGGGTCTAAATCCAGAGTGGGTGGAGGTGGGGTGGGTGGTTATTTTGGGGACTAGAACAGCCATTTCCTTTCAAACAGGAGATAATTTCTGTCAAATTATCGGTGTTACTCCGGCCGACATCCCTCTCCCCCCGTCCCCTTCGCTAATCCGAGCATAGAACCAGCCCTTTTTTGATATTTTATTTGGCTGTGTAAAATGCCACAAAAAAAAATGAAGAAAAAAAAGGATAAAAAAAAAGAAAAGTAAAAAAAGGCTTTTAGGGTCAGAGAAGGCTCGGATTACCCCATCGCAACCCCTCATACTAAAAGTAGCAAGAGGCCCAAGAGGGCCTGTGGACGCTCTACTGGCTAACATGGCTCTTAAAACATCAATGAAGCGATCGAGTGACTGCCATTTACGTTTTTTTGGAAGTTTCGGGCAAAAAACAGCTTTTGAACTAAATCAAGGGCCATAACTAAAGAATCTGTTAAATTTCGGTAAAGATCAGATGAAAAATGAAGGCCCTACCGTATTAACGAGGCAAAATATAGCATTTTTAACTGAATCAAGAGCCATAACTCCTCTGTTACTGGTCAGACTGGTCCAACATAGAGCTAAAAAAATAAATAAAAATAAATAAATAAAAAAACAAAAACAAAAAAACAACAACAAGAGGGCCATAATGGCCCTGAATCGCTCACCTGATTTCGCGAAGCCATAATAGATTATCGGCAATGTTGGTACTATTCAATCAATTTTTCATTATAATCGATCAAGGGCAGGTTTTAAGGGCTAGTCAAGATCAGGTCAAAATTGTGGCCTCTGGAGTGCCCACAAGCAAATTCCAATATTGACCTAGTGACATAGTTTTTTGATCCCATGTGACCCATTTTAAAACTTGATCAAGATATAATTCAGATAAACAATCTGAGAAAGTTTCATCAAGATCTGGTCAAAAATATGGCGTCTAAAGTGTACACACGGTTTTTCAAGTATTTGACCTAGTGACCTAGTTTTTGACCCCATGGGACCCATTTTGGAACTTGACCAAAATATAATTAAGACAACATTTTGACAAAGTTTCATTAAGATCGGGTCAGAAATATGGCCTCTAGAGTGTACACAAGGTTTTTCAAGTATTTGACCTAGTGACCTAGTTTTTGACCCTGTGTGACCCATTTTCGAAATTTAGCAAGCTATAATTGAGACAAATATTCTGACAAAATTGCATCAAGATCGGGTCAAAAATTTGGCCTCTAGAGTGTACACACGGTTTTTCCAAAGTTTGACCTAGTGACCTAGTTTTTAAACAATGTGATCCATTTTTTAACTTGACCAAGATACAATTAAGACAAACATTTTGACAAAGTTTCATCAAGATTGGGTCAGAAATACGGCTTCTATAGTGTACACAAGGTTTTTCAAGTATTTGACCTAGTGACCTAGTTTTTAACCCCATGTGACCCATTTTCAAGCTTGACCAAGATATAATTAAAACAAACATTCTGACAAAGTTGCATCAAGCTCGGGTCAAAAATATGGCCTCTAGAGTGTACACAAGGTTTTTCCAATATTTAACCTAGTGACCTAGTTTTTAATTCATGTGACCCATTTCCGAACTTGATCAAGATATAATTAAGATAAACAATTTGACAAAGTTTCATCAAGATTGGGTAACACATATGACCTCTAGAGTGTACACAAGTTTTTTCAAGTATTTGACCTAGTGACCTAGTTTTTGACCCCACATGACCCATTTATGAACTTGACCGAGATTTTATTGAAACAAACATTCTGGCAAAGTTTCATGATGATTGCATTAGAAATGTGGCCTCCAGAGTGTACACAAGCAAAAGTTGACTAACGCACGGACGCACGCACGGACGGACGACGGACACCTCGGTATCACAAAAGCCCACCATGAGCTTATAATTAAGACAACATTTCAACAAAGTTTCATCAAGATCGGGTCAGAAATATGGCCTCTAGAGTGTACACAAGGTTTTTCAAGAATTTGACCTAGTGACCTAGTTTTTGACCCTGTGTGACCCATTTTCGAACTTTAGCAAGCAATAATTGAGACAAATATTCTGACAAAATTGCATCAAGATCGGGTCAAAGATATGGCCTCTAGAGTGTACACCCGGTTTTTCCAAAGTTTGACCTAGTGACCTAGTTTTTAAACCATGTGACCCATTTTTGAACTTGACCAAGATATAATTAAGACAAACATTTTGACAAAGTTTCATCAAGATTGGGTCAGAAATACGGCTTCTAGAGTGTACACAATGTTTTTCAAGTATTTGACCTAGTGACCTAGTTTTTAACCCCATATGACCCATTTTCAAACTTGACCAAGATATAATTAAGACAAACATTTTGACAAAGTTGCATCAAGCTCGGTTCAAAATTATGGCCTCTAGAGTGTACACAAGGTTTTTCCAATATTTGACCTAGTGACCTAGTTTTTAACTTCATGTGACCCATTTCCGAACTTGATCAAGATATATTTAAGATAAACAAGTTGACAAAGTTTCATCAAGATTGGGTAACAAATATGACCTCTAGAGTGTACACACGTTTTTTCAAGTATTTGACCTAGTGACCTAGTTTTTGACCCCACATGACCCATTTTTGAACTTGACCGAGATTGTATTGAGACAAACATTCTGACAAAGTTTCATGATGATTGCTTCAGAAATGTGGCCCCTAGAGTGTACACAAGCAAAAGTTTACTAACGCACGGACGCACGGACGCACGCACGGACGGACGACGGACACCTCCGGGGACTTCATTTGAACAAACTTGATAGTCTAGCCGTTGGCGATCATTTTAAAAGAAAGACTGTTGAAATCTGTCCAGCGGTTCTGGACAAGAAGATTTTTTAAGGTTTCGACCATACATGGTAATGGCAGCCATCTTGGATGTAGCGCTGACCTAATTTTAACAAATCTAAAAAGCATTCATCCAAGGATCATCCATGTGAAGTTTGGTCAAAATTGGCCAAGCGATTTCTGAGGAGAAGTCGTTTGAAGAAAAGTTAACGGACGACGGACGGACGACGGACGACGGAAGACGGACAACACACCATCCCATAAGCTCTGCTGGCCCTTGGCCAGTAGAGCTAAAAATCCTTGTATCCATTATATGTCATTCAAACAGGGTAATACAATAATACAATTACATTCCATTTTCTTTTTATAATCAATTACACTTCACAATAAATCAAACTTAGTTTTTGATATGTCAGCTTCAACAGATTCAATCTCAAATAAATTACGCATACACAATTTCAATATAGACGAAAACAAAATTGCATGACGGGTCTCGTCCGATCATGTTTCACCAATGAATGCCTTCCAGTTTGGTCACGTGTAGTGACTACTGACAGTCGTCTATTTTAATGACGGCTGTGGAGCAGTCTATTACGGAAGCAACCACTGGCGGGAGTTTGATATCTTCTAAGAAACATTTCTTCAGCTGTACACTAACACCGGGTCAAGGGTCAAAGGTCAACGCTATTTTTACCGTTTGCAATCAAGAATTGTCAAAAACATGATGAACTGCATTTTCAAATATCAACAACATGTCCAAAATACAGTTACAGCCAAAAAATAACAGGAAACTTTAAAGAAAAAAAGATTAGCACTCTTTAATACAGAACTACTTTCGACTACACCAGGTGAGCACACGAGCACATCCGGCTGATTTAGTGTAATTAAACCTGATAGTGTGGTAAGCAATCGAACTAAACACCGCCTACCTACTACATTTTTTTTTATATATTTAGTATTTAGGTTAGTACTTTATTAGGTAGCCTCTGAGATTTTGCAAAGTGCAGGTAAGCACAGTGAGACGCTATACTGCAACTCTAAGGGTGACGTACGTAATGATGGTGTGCATTTTGAATGTTTTTACGGTGGAGTGATACGCCAAAGTATAATCTTCATTCTACCGCAATATAATTTTGAGCAGAAGTGTTTATTCACTAAATTATCGCATTACATATCTGTCTTGTCATCAAAGAATTTTTCATTTTCATCATTTCCCAAGAGTATTGGTAATTTGCTCAAACGTTGGCGGAGCTGAATGTGAATGCAAGGAACGACAGCTCTGTGTAGAAATTGATCTTATTCAACCAAAATAGTTTGAAAGCCATAAGTTAATTCCGATAGAGGTTCTATTTGCAATATAAAAAAAAACATTAGTTCGGTATTGTCCTATAAAACGGCATGTCGTGCCGGCATGTTTTGAAACATGTCGGTATGTTAAACTTGTCATTTGAAATGCATGAGTTTTTAATGTGCATTTCAAATGCGGGTTGTCAGGTGTTTTGAATTAGTAGTAGTACGCTACTCTTCTATATACTACTTATATTGTATACTCGTCTCGCTTCTCAGCTCACTTTAAACTGGCATGTATTTTCAATAAATTATAAATGTTCATGCCGGCGTCTCAAATTATTCATACGTACCAACTTGTAATCGATCGCCGTTACATAAATACCCGAGGGGCTTGCTTTCAAGTCAACATGAAACTGTGACACTGTTATCGTTAATAGCATCACCAGGATTACAGGTGCCCTGATTATATGTTATCTGATTTTAAAATTGTCGGAGTAAGCTTCTATATTGCTCAAAGAGTACAACGTCCACCAAAGTGAAGATGTGCATGCTATTGATGTTTCATCCAACAAGGAGAATGTATTAAAGGGACACAAGGCAATCTTGAGTTTTGAAAAACTCACGGCGTCCCGTTAATTTATTAATTAAAATAAAAGCTTAAAGCATTCTCATTCTGTTTTCTTTTTTTAACTGTATATTGCACCAATAATATATTAAACCTCTGGTTGAAAAAGACGAAAACAATAAAATAATCTCAGTTTTCATCGCAGGTCTTTTTAAAGGATCAACTTGTAATCTTAAAGCACGTTTTACAACTATTTACACATCAACAAAATCTAAACGTGTGCACAAGTGTTTCTTTTTCTTTGATTGACTCCTCGCCCTCGCCCTCGCGCGCCCCACCCCCATTCCCCTTCCATACACCCTCGCCTCCCGCCCCCTCAACACACATACCTTTGAGTTTTGAAGTTTTGTTAAAAAAAAAAATAGCCAGTATTTTAAAAAGAAACTGATCTCTAGTTGAGACTAATTTAAATTGCATACTTTAATACCACCTGTCAGTAATATAAATGACCGGACAAAACATTGGATTGTAATTAGAGTTAAATGAGAATACACAGCTTTAAAAAAGTATTTAGATTTTGGATTGAGATATTTTCCTTTCAGGAAATCCGTTATTTTAAAAAGAAATGTTGAAATAAAGAACCTATGAAGGACTTAATTTTCACTAGAACAATGTGGAAAGATACTTAATTTCGGAATAATTTTAGTTGAAAATAACGCTATATTTTCGGTGTCACTTTAAAGGTACCGAGGGCGACCAGGAAGAGGGATTGGCGTCAATCCGAATACAAATGAAAACCCTTACAATGTACTTCAGTTTCATATGAAAGTATGCATTACATTTAGAACAAGTTAGTTACCTTCTGTTTAATTATTGATTGTGAAAATGTTTGGCCTGAAAAACACGGCAACTCGGCTGGTCTGTGTTGCTAAATCATCGATATTAATTAAAACGATGTTTACATTGTTGATCCTTGCGCATTATATTCCAATAAAGTGTACTTCGACTACAAAACAGGAATTACAAGAGCCGTTAAGCATCATATTACTTAATATTAATGATATATAATATTATACAAAATCTAGCCGAGTCGTCTAGTTTATCGGAACAAACTCTTTCATTAACGACAAGCAAGGTTTTACGCAAGCGTGAAAAAGCTGCGATAAGTAAATAAACATGACTGTTGGCCTGCGAACTGTTAGGAATGCAAACACTTGTTTTTGCAGTACTTTTAAATAGTAAAGAAATTATGAAAGTTATCAAGCTGAAATAAGTGTTATCATTTAAAATTGTATCATGATCATTGAAAATTATCTTTGTAATAGCACAGGTGTAAATCGTTTAATTGAAAATAACACCTGTCAGAATAAATGGTGTACTACAATTACCAGTTATTGGAAGTTAGAGTATGACAGGGAGCTGAAATGGACATGCTACAAAACAAATAGAGTATGATTTCATCTCAACACCTAAATGGGCTACGCCCATCTCGATGTTTAAATCAACCCTACGCCTATCTCGATGTTTAAATCACCCCTACGCCCACCTCGATGTTTAAATCGACCAACTCGATGAGACCATATTCTATCTATTACTTATCAAAAGCAATAACTACACAATTAATAAATGCGTCAATATTGTTTATTTTGAAACCTGGCCAAGGTTTTATTGATTTAATCCTTCAAATGAAAATCGATACAAATTAGAAATCGTTTTCCAAAGTGACTGGACACGGTGAAACTGCTTTTTTTTTATTAATTAAAAAGGGACTTTAATTTTGTTAAAATAAAAGCAAACATTTATTTAACGTGGTTCTTATAAAACCGATTCATTAAACTTTCTCGTTATATAATGGTGGATTTATGGGTATTATTCCATTAAAATACGGATTTCACTTATTTCATTCCAATACTTGCGGTTTTATTCAGTTTCAATTACACTTTCATTATGCTCCGTAAAAAATCCCAGACGTAAAGATCCCGGAAATATTACCGCATGCTACACTTCAGTAGACTGATCTAGGAAAACGTCAATTCAGCAAGTAAAACGGTAACCTTTTAACCTTGAAAATATGTATTTATACCAGTCAAATTCTTTAGACTAGTTCACTAGGAATTGAAGTTGTAATGCATGCTTATCATCAGATACATGATTCACAGTCTGTTAATCATAGACATATAATAAGCATCAGCTGTTTGACAACGCAGTATGCTACCTGCTATCTTCACCGCGTGCACGTCGCTGAGTGGGCACTGTCAGCAATCATGAAGGGGGACCTACTGGGTCGACCCGTCACCCTGGGTCGACCCCTGCCAGCATATCCCACAGATCACAGACAGATAGGATTGCGGATCTGGTCTAACTTGTAGTATAGCCAGTGGGCGTATATGATACAGTACTAACGGAATGATTGCTGACTGACCGAGAGTGAAAATGTCTCCTTCGTCCCGCCAGCGTGGAACAACGCCAGGAACAACTACAGAAGTGGGGAAGCCTGGCGTTGTACACGGAGCGAAGGAGTCATCAACCTGCGTGCTACGACAGTTGCTATAGCTTCCGGGGACGCAGGTTGCAGTTGGTGGGGTGGCGCAAGGACAGGACCCCGACCATATACCAGTAGCGGATGTAGGACAGCACCACCTAGCAGATGTAGGAGCCACCACCTACAAAGAGGGAAAGCTACACACCATCTACACATAATCAATCAAAAATTGACCAGATCAACCAACACACTCATCTAGAGAAGTCCAGACTCTATTGTGACCATTACGTTCAAGATACGTGTCTCCGGATTGCGCTTGTTCTGTATTTGTTGTCGGAGGGACTTTTAACCTTAGAACGACACACACAAACACACACGCACACACACACACGCACGCACGCACGCACGCACGCACACACACACACACACAACGCAGTATGCCATACTGATACCGGGGAGCGTAACATGACCAATGATGGAAATAGCAGATGCACTGTGACAAGTTATCTGTTAAATCATGAACACTTTGTTTTTTGTTAAATCAGGAACACTTTGTTTTGATGAAAAATCCGGAAATTTTACACTTAAAATCGGAGACCAAACGAAAAATCCGGGAAATCCGGATTTTATCCGGAGGTTTGGCAGGCCTGTATAATAATGTGTCAAGTGACCCTATATATCCGTACTCTTTTGTCTTTGCGGTACTTTCTTTTTATTCTAGTCATATCTGTTGTGATTGTTATCAATCATTCATACTTTTCTCATATTTTCGGTAATAATAATTGTACTTCTGCGCAAAACACGCATGCATACATATTGCATTGTTTAATTTTTAATTGTTTTTGTATCTATAATTAATAACTTGAACGAATCACAGTAGTTTTTTCAATATGCGAAAACAAATCTATCTGAGGAAAACATGTTTCAGAACACTTCAGTCGTTTCTTTTTCAAACTGCCAGTATATCTGGCTAAAAGTGGGAAGATTTGTAAAAAAAAAAGAAAAAAAAAAGTTAATATTGTGACAAACAATACAATACAGCCAGTGCCTTCAGTTATTTTTATGACGCGAGTAACTTCGTCCCACAATCTCTAAAAGAAAACGAAGAACTATTGTTATCATAAAGTTTATTAATAACCCCGCAAAAGCAATACATCGACAAGTAATTTTTACTAAGATAAAATGCAACTATGGAGGCACTACAGAATTGTGTCACTTACATTGGCACTCATCTTTGATTGTGTATACCAAGTTTCAAATGAATATCTTGACACTTTCTGAAGTACTTTGCTCCGAAACATTTCATCTACTAAATTCAACAATTCCCCAGGCAATAACTGCATGGCATTAACCGAACCAGACCAAAATTGTGTTACGTACATCAACAATTGGTGTCAATAATGTATACCAAATCTCAAACCAATATCTTGAAAACTGTTGAAGAAGTTCGCTCCACGAGATTGTTTATACTAAATACTGTGTTTTGACACATCTACACGTGATGATGACCATACATATCAAGTTATAGAAGAAGTTCACTCCACAAAATTGCTGATATAGATATACAGACCAACTTCCCGACCGACCGACCAACCGACTGACCATCATAACCGCCGGCCATGGTGACTCCAGTATACCCACTTTCAAATTTCATTTGATGGGGTATAACAATAAGTTTTTCTGCGTTTTGTTCTAGGAAAGGTCATTTTACACAAATTAAACAATTACATTTCTAGACTTAGGTCTTATTTAATTTAATTTCGAAAGCTCCCTTGAACGATATTTAATCCGAATTCACTACCTAGATTAGTTAACTTCATCCCAATCTTAACCAAACTGACCCAGAATACGTATATTGCAATAAATGCCTATTTTCTTTAGCAATTTGTTCATGTCCAATAAGTTTGTTCTTAAAACTTTAAATTATTTAATACAATTATAACAGCGTGTAACTGCCAGCACAACAGTAGACGGACGCAAAACAAATTACCAAGAAAATACCTTTTATTCATTCCAATTCCAATGATGCAAGTTCTGCAATTTAACATAGTTTTAAAAACGTTTTCAGTTTCCACATAGAAAAGACATTTCGAAGATTTTGGCTGTTTTATGTTTTATTACATGCAATAAAGAACCATGTTCATTTGTTTACATATCTAGTTTTATCAAATTGTTTCATTTTGATAATTTATTAAGAGTTTTTGTTAACATAATCTCAAAATTAACGAAGCACAGCTGCACTTTGCCATATAAAAAAAGTACACGTGTAGCACGTGCTACACCTTGCGACGCCATACTGCAGAAGTATGCCATATAAGCTGCTGCAGTGAGCCATGTAAAACCGAAATGCAACGTAAAGTTTTAACACACACAGAAGCCATAATACAGAACTAGGAATTCGTTCTTAGGTTATCGATTCGAACCCAGTAAAGAATTGAATAATGTCACTTTGTTTTTCTAATGCAAACATTATCACCGTATGTCGTTTGTTTGTTTGTGTGGTGGTTTACATCATTTTCAACACATGTAAGGTTATATATGACGGTTGATTTATTTTGTGATAGAGGCAGACCACTCACTTTTCCTGGGTAGAACCAGTACTGTAAACATCCCGCCATCCGTAAGAATCGATACTTCCGCACTTACAAGGCGAGTCGGATTGGAACCCGCAGCGGTAAAATGACATGCGATGCAATAAAATAGGCTAAAATAAAACAAAATAAAAACACAATTTTGATTCAAATTTATGTCTCTTATATTTCACGATTTCCACACACGTGACACAATTTTATCTGGCTTCAACAAACACAGTAACTAGATCCTTATTCGCACCGAACTGGTTTCTAGTTCCCGACCGATTCCCGATTCGAACTCAAAAATAGGAACTCACCTTTGATTTTAGAAGCAATTAAAAGCAAGATGTTTTTTTTGTCAGATTAATATCTTTTTAATTATCAACTTATATGATAATTCGTGATTTCCACTTGCTTTTTAATTTTAGTTAACAAACGCTCAGTTATTCGCGCAAATCCGGAACTGTTTTTTGTTAAAGTCAGATGAAATGTGAAAATCGAAAGGGTCATTATTTTATGGGGGTCGCTTTTCTTCATTACACCGGAACTAAATCTTTAATGCAAACAAACACAACCATTTTTTTCTCTCGAAAACAACTTTTAAATGTATATCTTAGCTTGGAAATGGTTTAATTAAGAAACTGAGCTTAGTTTTGAAAATCAATCAGGTAGTTAAGAAATTGCTTTCGTTTACAGTAGATTTCATTTTGACACTCAATTTATCTCTCAAAATGTGTTTTCGGGAGGTTGGCATGAACGTGATATCATTTGAAATTATTCAACTTATAAAACGAGTCGTCGTTTATCGAAACACAAAACATATTAGAGCGCCCCGTGGCCGAGATGGTTAAAATGCTACGTTGTAAACCTTCTCACCTCTCACCGCTACGGGTTCGAATTCCACTAGTTACATAAACCACACAAGACTGGTCGGGTCTGTGATAATAAAGTAAGAAACTACAATATCGTCTTTCACGTATTGCAAATATATTATCAAATTCATTATATACAGACTTTATATGTAATGTGTTTTATATAATTTATTCTAATACACCCGCACTATATAGCCTAGTTTAAAATATCTCGTTATATTTAAGAAATAGAACATCGTTTACTGTGAATTATCGTTTAATATATCACGGTTTGGAGTTCAATTGTAAACAATAATTTCACGAGCCCGAAGGGCAAGTGAAATTATTGTTTACAATTGAACGACAAACCGGGATATATTATAGATAATTCACAGTAAACGATGTTCTATTTCTATTCTAATACCCTAAAATGTGAAAATAACGCAAACATCTGAATCTTTCGCATTGCTTTGCTTGCTCTCCTAACGTTGCATACGTTACAATGCGGAATGCGCAATGCTTATTCTCCTAACGTTGCAAAAATAACAGTGATATATCGTTCAATATAACGAGATATTTTAAACTGGGTTATATAGTGCGGGTGTATTAGAATGAACGATATATCACTGTAATTGTTGCAACGTTAGGAGAATAAGCATTGCGCATTGCGCATTACGCATTGTAACGTATGCAACGTTTGGAGAGCAAGCAAAGCAATGCGAAAGATTTCAGGTGTTTGCGTTATTTTCACATTTTAGGGATATTAGAATAGAAATAGAACATCGTTTACGGTGAATTATCTATAATATATCACGGTTGGTCGTTCAATTGTAAACAATATTTTCACTCGCACTTCGGGCTCGTGAAATTATTGTTAACAATTGAACTCCAAACCGTGATATATTAAAGATAATTCACAGTAAACGATGTTCTATTTCTTAAATAAGAAGCGCATCCGTGGTCGAGGGCACGAGGTTAACGACGTTGCTTTGTAAACCTTCTCGTCTCTCGCCGCTGCGGGTTCAAATCCCAGCTCGACTTGTAAGTGAAAAAGTGTCGATTTCTAAGAATGGCAGGAGGTATACAGTACTGGTTCTACCTAGGAAAGTGGAAGGTCTTAAATGGGCTGAAAATTAACCACTATTCAACCAACCAACAAACACATATTTATAGACATCGTATAGAAGTACAGAAAAACAAACATATACAACTTGTGCGAATACTTTTGTTGTTGGGGTCTTTTCCACCTTTTCGGCTACATGTAGATCTGAATCGTCTTGAAACAAATGCGTTTAACAATGTTATTTAATAATTGACAATGAAAAAAGAAAAGAAAAACACGCAAACACAAAAAAACGCAAACACAATCCTACCTTTCACCAGCATTTGCAGTACCGCAAGAACAATTGCAATGTTAGCCGCCCAATCCATTTTTATTTCATCTATTTTATTTTCACTGTCATCTATCTGTATGATGTTTTAACTCGGTTCAGTAAGACGAGCTGTCTCTGGGTGCTGAATAATAATGCTAATATAAGAGCACGTGATATAATGCAAACATTAAAGAAGCGTCAGCTTTCAAGCATAACAAGCCTGATTTCCGAAAATTATGAATTATTAAACAGCAACAGAAAAGCTTCAAAATAAAACACCACTTTATCGTAATAGATTGACTTCCCGTCATGTCACATTTCCATAAGGATTAGTCTATCTATTTCCGTTAAGCACGTTTTAATATTCAAAAACGGGATTTGTTATTTAAGCAAAATTTCAGTTTGAACCCCACTATGACAATCTATGACATTTTCCTCAGGGATTGATTATTACCATTTGAAATATGATATTTATGAATATTTCATATCTCCTGAAACGCCTCACGACTTTCGCTATTGGTTCCGACCTAGAATCAATACACTAATTAAGCATGTTTAGCAGATACATCCCGCGAACCAAATGGCATGCTGGTGCAATGGTATACTTTTATTTATTTATTCTCTTTAGTTGCTCCTTTAAAGTAATACGGGATTGATATGTTCCGATGTGCAGTGAGTTATATCATGTAACAGATGAACAAATGCATAGAGAATAATAAATGGGTACCCTATATCAGGCCATCGACCCATATCAGCTCTCGAGCTTTAGGTTGTGATATCAAAATATTTTTTTTATTAATCTATTTATCATATACTTCAGCTTTGTCGAAATGATCAACTTCAGATCACTCACTACGCTGTTTTCCAGGGAGAAAAAATCAATAGATCTAGTCCATTCTGATGTCCTCATGTCTGTCGCGTAAGTGGTACACAACATTTATTTTTGCCCGGAACCTTATTGAAAATGAATTCCATTGAATTTGAAATGTTCTAATCAAGGTAAATTGTCATAAGTGGTTATTTCATCCACGGGTAATGCTTTTATAGCCAATAATCTGCCGTGAAAACAGGCTGGAAGTAACTAATGAAACGCAGACGACAAACCATACCCGTGACAAATCGTATACAATCGTAACTAATCGGTTATTTCCGTATCACTCCGGTAAAAGGATCGAGATGAACATTTGGTTAATTTCGTGATATGATATTTGTTCACCCTTTGTTTCACGCGTATGATAAAGCTTCATTGCGCGGCAACGAAATCCTGATTGATATGACTAGCTAGGTCTATGTCGTATCGTATATTCAAAACAACGTATTTGTAGGGAAGTATATGATAAAAGTGCGTACTATACAAAGAAACTGATGTACAGGAATCAACAAAACAGTTTCAGTTTTTCGATTCAATGAATAAAACAACAGGGACAGAGAAATCAAGTACGAAGAGCAATAGATCAGTAAAATAAAAACAACAATTTTTTTTGTCTTTATTTATTTTTCTTTGAATATCATTTTAAATATACACTAATTCTAATATACACGATTAAATATAAAAATAATAAATTAACATATTAAAATGTCAGCAACCGATGTTAATCTTGATTATGCAGTACGATTTCACGAACGGACATCCTACTTAATCTAGGACTGTAAATAAAATAACTAGCATAAGAGTTTGACAGAAAAAATGTGCATCCGGGGATTAAGCCTAATAAATGCATTAAACATATTTAGTGACTTTTATTTGTTTCCAGAACTTGAACAGGTAAATAGATTATCTATAAATATAAATACAAAATTGAGATACCGAATTTTAAATGGCACCAAATACGACTCGAGACATGGTTTGATTACGGCGCATGTACATTATGCAGTTACATATACGCGCAGGTACACATATACGTGTGTGCACTAGATAAGCTTATCTTCGTCACGCTTATATACATAGTTTAAGTGTTATTGCATATGTTTTTATTATATCATTATGTAACACGTTCGTCTTAGGTAAGACTATGTCATATAGTGTATGTAAACAATCGTCAGCAAAGCTGTATACATAACTGCAGTTTTTGTAGTTCAATAGTATTTAAAGTTCCCCGGCCATGTTTTGTTTCATGAACATGTTTATGTTTATTTAAATCGAAATCAATACACAACAATAGATATTTACAATTCACACGTTGCAATATCTGGGAAAAGCGAGAATAAGATTTTATTTGATGACGTAGAAAACTTTGAACAGGTATATTAATCCACAGGTAAATGTATTTTTCAATTATCTGGCAATAGTTGAGCTGCTTTACCTCATTTCCCCGTGCAGTCACGCAGTGGTAAAAGTAGTATCTACGTCATGCACATAATACTTGTTTTTACATACAACTTAGTAGCGGTTTTAAATATATGTTTCTCTCCAGGACTATCAAGTAATGTTCATATGATGTTTAAGAGTAAATTTGTTAATTGATAATACTATAAAAAGGGTGGCCATTCATCTTTAATATATCTGATGATTTCCAAGAACATCCGACGAAATGTTTCATTATCATACTTGTGTAACTCTCTCAGAAGAGCAGTTCCAAAATGTGATACAATCCCGTTGGGGAAAGTTACACGTATTACAAATGTATCTTGACAAGCTGTGATTACATGTTAGTACTTAAAGCTACAATGTCCCTATTTTAACTAGTAATAACTCATGTATATGAATGAGTCACGTGTGGCTGTTCAGAAGTTTTGGCAGTATGTTACGGTCACAGCAGTGTTTAGTAATTATTTTACGAGAGCATTTGAAGGAAAGCAACTAAATTTTAAATATCTGAGCTATGATCATTTTTCAAAATTGTTTATAATTATCGTGACTGCAAATTTGATATGCACATTATGTTTCTTTTTATATTATGCTGAAGCCATGGCCAGTTTATTCTAATAAATAGTATTGTGTAATAAAAACTGTTTTTAATGGCGCTATGTGTAAAAGGTTTCACACATAGTTTACCTCAAATACAATTTAATGTTTAACGGCTCATCAACACAGTATATGTTATTTAGAGCCGCCCCAGAGAGAGGGTATATAGAAATCGGGAACCATGCCCTACTCTTATTATCGAATAGATTCCTATGGTTCTTTAACGTGCTCGGAGGATAGACCGATACACGGACCGCCCGGTTTACGTCCCAATCCGACGGACGAGGCTAAAGAAAAGTTTCTTGCCCAAGAACACACCGACGAAACTCAGTGGCACCACGGAGGATTGAACTAGGGGGCTCCGGTTACAAATCCACCGCGCTACCGACTGCGCCACGCCAGCCATCTTTGCCTAATACCCAGCTGGTGCAATTTATAAAATAGACAAGCTTACCATAGTGTGTCAACAGCTTGTTTTGTATCTAGGGAACACATATATTCTATGCTACCTAATTCTATGTTGTAGATCTAATATTCGTGAATATTAAATGAGGCAGTTTAATATGGAACATAAATATTGTTGATATGCATTTTGACCAATTGTTAAGTTGCAAATGTAAAACTTGTTCAAATAATTCATAAACTGCAGATAATAACATTATGGGCTTGTACTTTTTTTGGATCAGCTTTTGCTGTTGCCTTCAAACACTGGTATGGCAACTCTTTTTTTTTTTATACAATTTTCAGGAAATTATTGTTTAGCGGTAATTTGACTGGACAAATCGGAAAGTGCACAGTTTAAGGAAAGTCCATCTAATTTAAGATGTTCATTATCTATGTTGTCAAGATACGTTTTATTCCCCATAGTTTGGAGAGCGCACACGTATCTCTAAATATTCAACTTCTAGTTTAGTCTTAACGGCGTCATCAAAGTGATCTTGTTTTAGAGGAGTATAAACTCCTTCAAAGACATTTCGGAAATTCTCGATCGTTTTATTGAATGTCCAGTGTCAGTATGAAAACAGGAGAATAAGTGTTTACTCTTTGACTCCAATACAACTTATTACCACATTCTATCAACATAAACTATACGTTTTACATTCTGTATCGCGTGTGACTGCATAGTGACAACGTTTCTCTATAATCGTTTGCATTTACGTGTTTCGTTCCTCTTGGTCTGCCTTTTGAAGTCCAATTTATTCTGACATCACACTGAACGTTATGTATCTGACATCACGCTGAACGTTATGTATCTGACATCACGCTGAACGTTATGTATCTGACATCACGCTGAACGTTATGTGCAAGCTAAACATTAGTATTCCAGCACGGTTTCGCTTGCTTATTATATTTCGATTTAGGGAGTGTTGCATTTGCTACATACGTCATGAATATAAAACGCATCACTGCTTATTTTATAGAGTTTCTTGATCTGTTATGTTACTTCGTTTTGTGCATAAACTGGTAGGTGATCTGATACATTAAATATAAGATCATTAAGGCCTTTATCTTGAGATTTAAGGTCACAATTATAGCAGTATATGGCCTAGAAGTTATGTCTGCAGTAGTAAATGTGAAGTTTGGGCCTAATAAGGCATTTTAGATAAATAAGTGCATTTAAATCACCTGAGAGTATTACTGTATAAGTGCATTTAAATCACCTGAGAGTATCTTACAGTATAAGTGCATTTAAATCACCTGAGAGTATTACTGTATAAGTGCATTTAAATCACCTGAGAGTATCTTACAGTATAAGGGCATTTAAATCACCTGAGAGTATCTTACAGTACAAGTGCATTTAAATCACCTGAGAGTATCTTACTGTATAAGTGCATTTAAATCACCTGAGAGTATTACTGTATAAGTGCATTTAAATCACCTGAGAGTATCTTACAGTATAAGTGCATTTAAATCACCTGAGAGTATTACTGTATAAGTGCATTTAAATCACCTGAGAGTATCTTACAGTATAAGTGCATTTAAATCACCTGAGAGTATCCTACTGTATAAGTGCATTTAAATCACCTGAGAGTATTACTGTATAAGTGCATTTAAATCACCTGAGAGTATCTTACAGTATAAGTGCATTTAAATCGCCTGAGAGTATCTTACAGTATAAGTGCATTTAAATCACCTGAGAGTATCTTACAGTATAAGTGCATTTAAATCACCTGAGAGTATCTTACAGTATCAGTGCATTTAAATCACCTGAGAGTATCATACAGTATAAGTGCATTTAAATCACCTGAGAGTATCTTACAGTATAAGTGCATTTAAATCACCTGAGAGTATCTTACAGTATAAGTGCATTTAAATCACCTGAGAGTATCTTACAGTATAAGTGCATTTAAATCACCTGAGAGTATCTTACAGTATAAGTGCATTTAAATCACCTGAGAGTATCTTACAGTATAAGTGCATTTAAATCACCTGAGAGTATCTTACAGTATAAGTGCATTTAAATCACCTGAGAGTATCTTACAGTATAAGTGCATTTAAATCACCTGAGAGTATCTTACAGTATAAGTGCATTTAAATCACCTGAGAGTATCTTACAGTATAAGTGCATTTAAATCATCTGAGAGTATCTTACAGTATAAGTGCATTTAAATCACCTGAGAGTATCTTACAGTATAAGTGCATTTAAATCACCTGAGAGTATTACTGTATAAGTGCATTTAAATCATCTGAGAGTATTACTGTATAAGTGCATTTAAATCACCTGAGAGTATCTTACAGTATAAGTGCATTTAAATCACCTGAGAGTATTACTGTATAAGTGCATTTAAATCATCTGAGAGTATTACTGTATAAGTGCATTTAAATCACCTGAGAGTATTACTGTATAAGTGCATTTAAATCATCTGAGAGTATTACTGTATAAGTGCATTTAAATCACCTGAGAGTATTACTGTATAAGTGCATTTAAATCACCTGAGAGTATTACTGTATAAGTGCATTTAAATCACCTGAGAGTATCTTACAGTATAAGTGCATTTAAATCACCTGAGAGTATTACTGTATAAGTGCATTTAAATCATCTGAGAGTATTACTGTATAAGTGCATTTAAATCACCTGAGAGTATTACTGTATAAGTGCATTTAAATCATCTGAGAGTATTACTGTATGAGTGCATTTAAATCATCTGAGAGTATTACTGTATAAGTGCATTTAAATCACCTGAGAGTATTACTGTATAAGTGCATTTAAATCATCTGAGAGTATTACTGTATAAGTGCATTTAAATCACCTGAGAGTATTACTGTATAAGTGCATTTAAATCACCTGAGAGTATTACTGTATAAGTGCCTTTAAATCATCTGAGAGTATCTTACAGTATAAGTGCATTTAAATCATCTGAGAGTATTACAGTATAAGTGCATTTAAATCACCTGAAAGTATTACTGTATAAGTGCATTTAGATCACCAGAGTGTATTACTGTATAAGTGCATTAAATCACCTGAGAAATAACTGCATTTAAATCTCCTGAGTGTATTACTGTATAACTGCATTTAAATCACCTGAGAGTATTACTGTATAAGTGCATTTAGATCACCTGAGAATATTACTGTATCAGTGCATTTAAATCACTTGAGAAATAACTGCATTTAAATCACCTGAAATTATTACTGTATAACTGCATTTATATCACCTGAGAAATAACTGCATTTAAATCACCTGAGATTATTACTGTATAGGTGCATTTAAATCACCTGAGATTATTACTGTATAAGTGCATTTAAATCACATGAGATTATTACTGTATAAGTGCATTTAAATCACCTGAGATTATTACTGAGTGCATTTAAATCACTTGAGATTACTACTGTAACCGGTTGTCAGAATACGAATCTATAGCATACGATGTATTCATTTCATGCTCATAGTCAATATACTGATAATTAGCAGATGGCAAATATGCACGGATTGCAAATATGTACACCATCATGTACAGATGGAAAATATGCACGGATTGCAATTATGTACACCATCATGTACAGATGGCCATGTACAGATGGCAAATATGCACGGATTGCAAATATGTACACCATCATGTACAGATGGCAAATATGCACGGATTGCAAATATTTTGGAGTTGTCATTTAAGGTTATTTCTATACCAGCAATTATTTCTTCAGGTAGTACGTCCATAGTTCTCACTATAAAGCGTAAACTATTTTTATATTATATAATAGAAAACCACCACCTTTGCCACATTTAAGTGAACCGTATATGATCATGAATGAGACACACAGTGTATGATAACAATAATTATAAATGCATTACATCACAATTATGAAGAACAGACGGGACCAGATCCATGCATAACGCATTACATGAGGATTCGTCATTTTACACATGTACACTATTGATATATGTGAATGTAGCAACCTCCTTAATCATAGATCCGCAATTTATGAAACTTGTTTTGGCGAAAAACAACAAGAAAGACCGTGTAGAGTTGGAAATGGCCATAACACAAAATGAGCATTTTATCAGTGTCCTAAAATAAACATTCAACAAATCGGTATTAACTATAATCTTTTTAAAGATGTTATTTGACCAAATCTCGCATACAAGCCGCCATCTTTGACTGAAATGGACTCGAGAATCTCAAGACCATTCAAGTCAAGCCTGCCATATCCATCAAGTTAATTAAGTATGGAAGAAGCTTATGTTCCGTTATAAGAGCTATATCGTTGTCGAACGTTTCTGAAGTGTGAAGACATGATGCTTAGTACATTCTACGTTAAGATGTTTAAGGTTTGTTTTGTTTTGCTTGAACATATTTTGAAATAGTGTTTGAAAGTTTCTAGGAATCCATATCTGAAAGCCGATATTCGCGTTCATCCTAATCTTTATGGTAATCGTATCTGCGTTATGTTCTGTTTTTCGCTGAGGTTTGGATTTGAATCTGAGTTTTATTGTACTGTCGTCTACAGCGCATGAATTCTGGCCAGAAGTAATCGTCTTCAGACAGTTCCCCCTGATGGTGGCGTACATAACCATGCTACAATGCCATTAGTCTTATTCCCGAACATCGACTGTTCCGTATTAGTAATTCCTCTTTCTATTAAGAAAATACCTTAATCCTTAATTGTTGTGTGGATCCGGGATCTATCCAACTTGCATAGTAGCCTTTGACTGTGTCACTGCGGGTAATTTTCGATGAGTAAGTGGTTCTCTCTGCTGTGAGTAACGCGCCGTGTTATCTTGTAAGCTTCAATACATGTGTGGTTACTTTTTGGTATGTTTTCCGATTTTGGCTCAGCACAATTTGTGAGTATGTTTGCACCGTCGTTTTGATTAGTATCAGTATTTTGAGTGTTTTCATGTGTGTTATTGTTGACAATATGTTCTTTTCATTTTCATTTCATTGTATTCCTGCAAACAAAATTATTTTGTTTCGTCTCCGGATTTATATCGTTAGCTGAAGGCTTCATATTTTTTTTACTCTTTACTTCTTTGGCGAAGGTCATGTTTTTTCTGCTTTGCTTGCACAATATCTGCTGATACTGCAATTTTTAGAGGTGTCACATAATGAAATTCTACCAGCGAGTGTATGATAACATTCATAGAGTTTTTTAGTATTTAGAAGTGTCGCTCATGGCAAGTTGCTGCTCTATTGACGTTGTTTTTTTTCCGTTAGAGATGTACGGAATGTAATTGTCTTTACCGGCAAAATCCATTGTATTTACTCTCGATTTATTCAAGTGAGAAAGTGTCGATTCTTACGGATTGCGAGAGTATACAGTACTGGTTCTACCCAGGCAAAATGGGGTGGTCTGACCATACCTATTTTAAAAAAAGAAAGAAAAGACTGTCATATATGGCCTAACATATTGTGCTTCAGATGATGTAAACACCATTCAAACAAATCCAACAAATCCCCTGATAATATAATGTGTGTATAAAGTATTGGAATTTCGGTGGACGTGTTAGTTGGCGGAGGGACTATAAACCTCAGAACTACACACACCACACTGAAAATATAGTTCAACAATAGTAACCACCTGTGAGGCATTTAATTGTCCTTCGATTAACCGCTCTCAATATATTGTTTTTCTTCAAAAAAACTGCAAACAGACACAAATAAAATCCAAAATAGATATAAAAATCGAACAGAAAAATCAGCATTCAAGGACGACAGTCAACCACAAACACACACAAAAACAAAGAACAAATTTAAAGATGAATAAAAGGACAAATAAGACACCAAGCTCACGTCAAAGATGTAATAATAATAGTGATAGAACAACATGTATTAATAACTACTTTTTTAAAAAAAAAAAGAAGATTAAATGCCATTCGACGAACAATTCACATTGTACATATTGTTTCTGTACAATTGTTGACTTAGGGTAAATTTGATACTTCGTTTTATTAAACAGTGATACTGACATTCGATCGCGTGAACGCGCGTCTAGAGCGCTCAGATTAATAGCCATTTATATGATTCAATCGCATGTGTGGCATTGATTTTCTTTTTTAAAGTGCACATAATCTAGGAGTGGGACCACTAATTTCGTGTCTCATTTCAACAATGGCTGGCAAGTTAAATATTAATGAGAAGATTCAACTTTGAATAAGTATGGACAATGTAGCACTGCAATTTTAATCTAGTCATTGATACTCTTGAATATAATACAAATGTTGTTATATGCGTATTGATCCATTCTCTGCTTATGTCATAATCAAGGTCATATGCGTATGATCCATTCTCAGCTTATGTCATAATCAAGGTCATATGCGTATTAATCCATTCTCAGTTTATGTCATAATCAAGGTCATATGCGTATTGATCCATTCTCAGCTTATGTCATAATCTAGGTCATATGCGTATTAATCCATTCTCAGTTTATGTCATAATCTAGGTCATATGCGTATTGATCCATACTCAGCTTATGTCATAATCTAGGTCATGAGTGTGTGTGTTTCTAACTACTCAGCTTATACCATAATCTAGGTCATGTGTGTATTGATCCATACTCAGCTTATGTCATAATCAAGGTCATGTGTGTATTGATCAATACTCGGCTTATGTCATAATGTAGGTCATGTGTGTATTGGTCCATATTCAGCTTAAGTAATACACAAGATGGTCCATACTCAGCGTATTCATTATCAAGGTCATGTGTGTATTGATACATACTCAGACTATGTCATAATCAAGGTCATGTGTGTATTGATACATACTCAGCTTATGTCATAATCAAGATCATGTGTGCATTGATCCATACTCAGTTTATGTCATAATGCAGTTCATGTGTGTATTGGTCCATACTCAGTTTATGCCATAATCAAGGTCATGCGTGTATTGATCCATAATCAGCTTATGTCATACTCAAGGTCATTTATGTATTGATTAGTTCACATATTTATAACGTTTGTATTCATTATTAAAGCTTTTACTGTCTAGATAAAAGTGTAAACATAATAAACTGGAAGTTGTATGTAAAGATACTTAGGATTGTTTGAGTTCTAATTTGTATCTTTGTAATGTCAAAGGGGTTATACACAAGGGATCATAACCCTTAACAGCTCGTAAAGCAAGTGTCACGGACGTTTGTTTGTTTTGTTTGTATGGTGTTTTACATCATTTTCAACACATGCAAGCTAATATATGACGGTCGATTGTTTGTGGTGGAGGCAGACCACCCACTTCAGATCCAGTACTGTACACCTCCCGCCATCCGTAAATATCGACACTTCCTCACTTACTGGTCGAGCCGGCAGTGGGATTCGAACCCGCAGCGGTAGGAGGCGAACATTTACAACGCAACGTCGTTAACCATTCGGTCACGGAGACGAACGTATTCAGCTGTGAACATACAGATGATATTTAACTATATGACGTGTAATTATATAGATCTAGTTATGACGTGTAATTATATAGATCTAGTTATGACGTGTAATTATACAGATCTAGTAGTAATTATACAGATCTAGTTATGACCTGTAATTATGTAGATCTAGTTATGACCTGTAATTATATAGATCTAGTAGTACTTATACAGATCTAGTTATGACCTGTAATTATACAGATCTAGTTATGACCTGTAATTATATAGATCTAGTGATGACCTGTAATTATATAGATCTAGTTATGACCTGTAATTATACAGATCTAGTTATGACCTGTTATTATACAGATCTAGTTATGACCTGTAATTATACAGATCTAGTTATGACCTGTAATTATACAGATCTAGTTATGACCTGTAATTATAAAGATCTAGTTATGACCTGTAATTATACAGATCTAGTTATGACCTGTTATTATACAGATCTAGTTATGACCTGTAATTATACAGATCTAGTTATGACCTGTAATTATACAGATCTAGTTATGACCTGTAATTATACAGATCTAGTTATGACCTGTAATTATACAGATCTAGTTATGACCTGTAATTATATAGATCTAGTTATGACCTGTTATTATATAGATCTAGTTATGACCTGTAATTATACAGATCTAGTTATGACGTGTAATTATACAGATCTAGTTATGACCTGTAATTATATAGATCTAGTTATGACCTGTAATTATACAGATCTAGTTATGACCTGTAATTATACAGATCTAGTTATGACCTGTAATTATATAGATCTAGTTATGACCTGTAATTATACAGATCTAGTTATGACCTGTAATTACAGATTATTATAACGCTGATTAGCTCCACATGAGTAGTCACGTGGTTTAAAAGGGACGTTTGTGGAGCTCTTTATTTTAATGGTGGCGCATTCGACCTATGATCGAAAAGTCGTGGGTTCGATCCCCTCCATAACCATATGCGTTATGTCCCTGAGCCAGACACTTTATCTGCATTGCTTAGTACTGGTTCTACCCAGGAAGACATCGAGAGTGATTAAAAAAAGTTCCTAGAGCTTTCGTTACAAATGATGTAAAATAAATAAGTTTAAACTAAAGGGACTTTTATATGGTCGTCTGAATTGTGATATATTGCGGAACTGCGTATTTTCATTATCATATGTAGATTCCACAAGAATTTATATATTTTCGATTAACCCACTTCGTTATAAATAATGGACGAAGTGCATCCTATGTTTTCCTCTATGAACATTTCAATATCGCGGACGTTTGCAGCAAAATGCCCGGATGAGAAAGTTATAAAAAGGCTGCGATTGCTATTGCATAATGGATCATAAGTTCTATTTAGTGTTAGAACTGCTGCAGTGTATCACATAATCCAATTAATTAAATGTTTTCAGAGAATATTTAAATATTGCAACGTTTCAAATGTTATAGAACTACGTATCAACAAATGTCGGTGGTGAAGTGGTTCTAATCAGGTATTACATGTAGCAAATAAGTCACTGGTTCAATTCACGCTTCGGGAAACTATACGCATATTTCTTATATTTACCAATGTTACGAATTAAGGCTAGATAAAAATGCAATATTTGTCGTCGACGACGATGAAGTATTTATTTACCCTCATTCTATGACATAAGGCCTTCTGTTTAGCATTAACAGGAAGATAAGATGCAGAAGAGTTCAGATTGTCGTTAGTTATCCCCGTTTGTCCAACGTAGACAACGAGATGCAATGCAACAAAAAGGTTGAGTGAACGCGTCTAAAACTGTAACGCCTCTCAGCGCAGCGGGCTCCAATTTCCCACCGGCTAAAATATGACGCAAAACACCATTCAAACAAACAGAACATTATTAACATTACACTTGCGTCAACATTCCAGCAAAATTAGCCCGATGTTTGCACATTATAAATTATTCAACAGAAACTGGAAGTCTCTTACAAATGTACGAATATTAAACTGTATATCTATCTAATTAATTCAGTGATTGCTTCGTTGTTTAAGTAAGTATCATCAGCAGTATGGTTGTATGTATCAATAACCATTTCACCAGCGACCCGGTACACTGTTGTTTAATATTTTGTACGCCACGTGTCCTTACACGTTATTTAAAGGGACACTTGGCACTCTTCATTTTTTAAAACTTGCTGCGTCCCGTTAGTTTTGTCTGCTATTCAATCTTTAATACTAATTATTAGAATTGTTCAGTAAATTATTTTGTTTTCTACATCTTACCTATGCTGTTGATTTTACCCCAACATTTTGTTTAATTATATGCAAGCAGATTATACTGGGTTATACTGGATTAATAGACCGAGGTGTGATTAAAACTTCAAGACTGCTGTTTGTCCCTTTAACATCACACGTCTTCATTATATAAAAAACACGTGTTCACTTTCGTGGTGGTGGTGGTGGTGGTGGTGGTGGTGGGTGGGTGGGTGGAGGGGGGGGGGGGGGGGGTGGGAGGGGGGAGGTATATCCATATATATCCAAGCAAATAAATAAATATTGACTTTAGTATCATTCATATCAATGTGCATTTTGCAACAAACTTTTTTTATAATTAAAAGAACGTATGTCGACCGGTATATTTTTCCAAACGTGTCGACCAAAGTCGCTCAGTGTGTCTTTATGTATTTAGCTTGCGGTTTTTGTGCAACAAGTTATTTTCGTGTAGCTGATCGCAGATTATACCTATAATTACATGAGAACGTCAAAAGTTGTGATACAGTCACCAAGGTACAAAATCAGCTCGGATCTGAGCCAGAGATAAAATCATGATACCGTTACAATCTTCCCAGGTAGCAGCAGCCTTTTAATGACCCCTAACAACCTGACTGCAATAAAAGTGGCCAGTGCTAATGTGGAACAACTGGCATCTCCAAACGTCGTTTTATTGCCGGATTTACATTTTAGCAAAATACGCAACAGAATTTAAAGCAAAAATACTAACCCCACCATTCACTTCCAACACTTTCTCTAATCTGACTTCTCTGCAACCATCCGACTTCGCTGCATCCGGTTGATCAGTACTCCCTGGTATAATGTAGGCCACAAGTGTTTGTTTGTTTGTTTGTTTGTATAGTCTTTTACGTAATTTTCAACACATATAAGGTTATATATGACAGATTTTTGTGTGATGGAGGCAGACCACCCACTTTTAGTGGGTAGAACCAGCACTGTACACTTCCTGCCATCCGTAAGAATCGACACTTCCTCACGTACAGGTCAAGCTCCCAATGGGATTCGAACCTGCAGGTTTACAATGCAACGTGTTAACCCCTCGGCCACTTAGACGCTGTAGACCATAAGTCAATATGCTGGTACTTCATAGTGATGAGAGCAATATGTAGACCTGGCAGGCAGAGGCAGACAGATCAGAAAAGGAATATGGGCCATATTTCCCGAAGCTCTACCGTGGTAAAATCACGTACATGGTAAAATCACGTACATGGTAAAACCACGTGATTTTTTGATTGGGTTCACGTCAAACAATATCAACAAAGAGCTCGATTCAGGTAGATATTTTATTCACAATTTTCGGATGGCGGAAGGTGTACAGGACTGGTTCAACCCTCATATATAACCTTGCTTGTGTTGAAAATGACGTAAAACACCATACAAACAAACAAACCAATCCTTAAGTAAACAATAATCGAACCCGATTCCACGTTCATTACATTTAATTAATCCTTTACTAAATGAATTTTTAATCAATTATGTGTCGAGACAGGACAAATGCACACTGTTTGAACAGCGAAACATATTTTATTTCGTCGTCGTCCGGTATCCACCTGAATAGTGTGGAGTATAATATATACTACTAAAAATATGCTAAGAATCACTTTAATTCTTCCATATAGTTTTTTTTAGAAATCAGTTAACAGTAACGATATTAATTGCATTGATACTTCAACAATTCCACAATTTGAACTAAGTCATGAGATCACATGACCATACACTGCCCTAAATAATTTCATGTAAAATATAAATAATGCTATTTATTTCAGAAAGAAATTTAGACAGCAATAAGTGATCTTTAGCAAATGTTTAGTAGTATATATACTGCGACAGAGATATTCTGGAAGTGATTTATAAAGCTTGCAATTTATTTAAGGAAGTTCTGCTGACAATCATTCGTTCTTGCTTAAAAAAGGAAAGTTGAACGTATATTATCAACATACTACACTCTCGAGGAATACTGCATTCATTATGTATTTGCTTGACATTAAACAATTATATAAAAGCACAGACCTAATAACAAACAGATAGGAAACTTCCTATCTTAACCAATGAAGTAACCAAAATATCACGTGGCACCTTAACTTTTCCTTCTATCTTCTCTCTCAGTTATTCACTGATTTTGATGAGAATACATTCAAAAGATTCATAGTGAATAGCAAAATGGGATTATAATTATGTAAATAAGAAATTGTATAAAAAGATGTTTAAAGTTAAAAATGTCATAATTTTTCGCTTTTCTCTTAAAAATCAAGTTTTTGACATAGTCAAAGTTTCCGTCAAACTCCATTTTTGCTCTAACTGTAAGAGAAAGCAACATACTATATAATTGGAAAGAAAATTAAATTTGTGATGGGATTTGGCATGAATGAAACTTGTATCTATAAAACTCTTCATGATGTGTGTGTTTAAATTTGGGAAATATTTTGTGAAATGTTCGCACTGTGCCACGTGAAATTTAGATAATTTTCGTAGTGTCCAATCTATTTGTTATTAGGTCTATGATAAAAGCAAGAATAGGATGTCCTTGTTTTGTTCAAATTTAAATATGCGTTTTTCACAATTAACTTCTGCGTTTATCATAGTCCACCATTCTGACATTTCTCGCGTTCTCCCATTTTTTCAGTTCGTCAGCTCCCAGTATAATCAGCATTACTTCTTTCATGAGCTTATCACAGTCGCCATGGATACGACAACCAACCGGAACACCTCGCTCGTCAGTCTTCGAACAGTATTTGTCATATGGGGTTCCTTGTCTGAAAATATCCACATTGGAAATATCAATATCAAATAATAAAGAGCACATATTACTTCACTGGAAATATACACCTTTTTTATATACACATTGCCATCAGAAAGAAGTACAATAGGTCATTTTTATATAACGATAGAGTGTTAATTCTAAATACTACAAACATCCAGTAAGCCAGGATTGCAGGATACCTATTATTCAGCCATACGTATAAAACTATGTCTATTCTTGATTTAATAATGCCGAGTGAATGTCCAATATCATTCAGGGCACTACTAATATAAAGGACAATTCGATAATCTACCTTCGATCATGTAGGTTACCAGCAGCCGAACAAGTTCAAAATCAGCCCAGATTATTCATTTGGAATTACTATTATAATATGTCATCGTACCTGTTACAGATAACCAATCGTATGGGCGGTTTGCCCATCTCCACTAGGCTGTTTGCCGGCGATACCATCAAGGTGGACCCAAGACAGAGAACCAGGTCAGCCTTCTTGGCATTTTTCTCTGCCTCGCTCAGTACGGGACCCTCCAGATAGTCGCCGAAGTTGATTATTGTGTTCATGCAGTATCCGCCACAGGCCTGTCATTCCAAACATAATTGAAATAAGAACAATGTCATTCCAAATATAATCGAAATAAAAACTATGCCATTGCAAACATAATCGAAATAAGACAATGTCAATCCAAACATAATCGAAATAAGAACTATGCCATTGCAAACATAATGGAAATAAGACAATGTCATTCCAAACATAATCGAAATAAGAACTATGCCATTCCAAACATAATCGAAATAAGACAATGTCAATCCAAACATAATCGAAATAAGACAATGTCAATCCAAACATAATCGAAATAAGACAATGTCAATCCAAACATAATCGAAATAAGACAATGTCAATCCAAACATAATCGAAATAAGACAATGTCAATCCAAACATAATCGAAATAAGACAATGTCAATCCAAACATAATCGAAATAAGACAATGTCAATCCAAACATAATCGAAATAAGACAATGTCAATCCAAACATAATCGAAATGTATATAGTGAAACTATGTTTTATTGGACAAATTGCAGTTGTTGTTCTTTTTGGTATTAATAGCACCTTTTTATCAATAAATAAATGTGCAATATACTATTAAAGTATATATCATACGCATGTTACTGTGCTAATATTAGATCAGTTTGTTTGTATGGTATTTTACGTCATTTTCAGCACATTTCAGGCCACATATTCTTCGCCATCCGTAAGAATCGACACTTTCTCACTTACAAGTGGAGTTCCCAGTGGGATTCGAACCCGCAGCGGTGAGAGGCGAGACGATTTACAACGCAACGTCGTTAATACCTCGACCACGGATGCGCTTCTTATTAAATCATATAAAACACATTAAATATAAAGTCTGTATGTAATGAATTTGATAATATATTTGCAATACGTGAAAGACGATATTCTAGTTGCTTACTTTATTATCACAGACCCGGCCGGTCCTATGGTTTATGTGACATCTTTCGCATATCTTCGGCGGAGTGTTGTTTTTAGAGATAGCACGATGACTTAGGGTCCTTTCGTATCGTGTTTTGCACTTTTCACACTTCTCCACGAACGCGTTGCCATGCAGTTCGGAGATTTTCGTTTCAGGAACACCGGACAAACGGTGAAGTCCATCAGTGTTCTGGCTGATGATGAACTTGAGGATACCAAGGTCTATAAGTCGGACTATGGCCTCGTGCGTGTATGTAGGCCTGAGTTCCATTATGTTGTAGCCGCGTTTACCAGTCTTCTTGGTACCTCTTGAACCTTAGGGGAAGTATTAATTGCAGATGTATCAATGACATTATCGTTCTTACAAAAAATAAAAGTCATATCATACTCCTATCTCCATTTAAACAACCATCTTAGCCATACTTGTAACATGGTACAATGTAAAACGTGAGCTATTATTATGTTACATTGTATTATTACAACATTACGTTACATTCTTCTTATCTAGCTACACTGTGTTATTAAAATAGTGTGCTATATTTTTTTATTATATAAGAATGCTTTATTATATTATTAAAACAGTTTGCAACATTTTGTATAAAGCTACACCGTCTTATTAAAATAGTAGGCTTTATTCTGTATTATGCTATACTGTATTATTGCTACAGTGTATGATTAAACCAGTTTGCTACATTGAATTGGCAACGCATCAAGATACAATATAAGTTTCCTACCATGCTCCTTTAGCTTTTCTCTCTCTGTCCATTTACCGTCCTTCCCACGGAAGTCTCCTATCCCGGCAGCGGTAGATATTCCGGCCCCTTAAAAACAATATCATATATCACCATATATCACCAAATCGAAATAGCTATATATACGCACGCTCCCACAATTACGGGCAAATCGCATTTTTGGGAAATTAAGAATCATAGTTGGCATAACTTGTGTTAGAAAATGGTCCCCCCTCGAGCCAAACGAGTATATATATATACCTCTATGCTGAGACACATATCATCACATGAGATCTGTATGTCAGGTGTGATAACAATCCATGAACACTTTTGCAGTGAAATTTACATGAAGTTCATTATACACTTTTTGAGTGGACCATTCTAAGTCAAACGAAGGGCAATACTTCTATAACAACTAAGACACTCAACAATATGTGATGTAGGGGAACATAAGGTCATCAGTTGTTATGAGTATATGAAGTTCGAGAGCAATCCATTCGAAACTGTTCGAGAAATGCAACTAATAACAAGAAGCACCGACGCTCGACTTTCGAGGCCGTGTATATTTATTGGGAAACTGAGTAAAATGCAATAATTCTGCTTAATTGCCTAACAGAATTATGGCACTCGTCTCTATGAATTATTCACATGAAAATCAATGCAGGTGGGATGTTTCATTGAATTCTTTAAGAGGCTTCTGATATGATGAAAACAATTATTTTAAACAGATCAAGTTGACAAGCTTGAATACAAAACGTTTAGCATTTTGTCCTAAGTATACAAGTGGCCATAATTGTGTTAACATAACATACTGAGTTATAGGGCTCTATGATGTTGTCTAATAATAACAAAGTCATGTGCAAGGTTTTAATCCAGTATGTGAAGTTGTTTCCAAGATACAAGCTTACAAACAAAACTGTAACAACTTTTTTTAAGTATGAATTTGTTAAAATAAAATCATGAGTTATAAAACCTATTTCTATGGTGTTGTCTAATGATGCCGAGTTTCAACCCATTCTGTGAAGTAGTTTCCAAGATATAAGCTTACATGCACAACTTTAACCAAATTGTCTAAATATAAAAGGGGCCATAATGTTTTGTTTTATGAGTTGTAGAACCTTGCTACAGGATGATGTCTAATGACGCCAACGACATGTGTATAGTTGTTTCAATCCATTATGTGAAGCAGTTTCCGAGATACAAGCGTACATGCAAAACTTTAACCAGGGTCGCAGATGACGACCAGATGCCGACGACGACGATCAAGTGATGTCAATATGTCTCCTTTTTTTTTCTTGAAAAAGAGCCGAGCAAAAAAATATGTTACTGTGCATGATTCCTATATATTCCCCACTTCTCTTTCAAACTGTGGAAACAGGGGTAGAATGAAATGGTAAGCTGTAAATATATATGAGGGTAAGCTGTAAATTATATATAAATACTGGCAAGACTAAACCTACCAGTGAAAGCAATGCAGTACTCTGCACCTCTCAACATCTGTGCGATCCTCACAGCTTCAGATTTAATGAAGTGGGCTGAGTCATGATATTCTGCATGCTTGTCGGCCTCTGTCACAAGCTTTTGCTCAATTTCAGACAGGTCAAGGTCGCTTGCCTTGTTGTCCGACACAGCGGTTTTGAGCAACGACCAACACTTAGGGTGGAATATCGCTTCCCCACTGTCATTCCAGGCAACCTGAACAGGGTGAGATTTTATATTATTAACAAAAGTTTTTTTCTGTATGAGATCAGCTGCAATTAAATGGAGTCGTCCGATGACTGTTTACAGTGTTGATAAGGTTTTATACATGGTAATAGGGTGTGTGTGTCTGAACTGCGTGTTGTTAACCGTTCATCAACACATATGTTTGGAGAGCTACTAGGAATCCGGGTATATTTATGGGTCTTTAACATGCTTGGATGATAGGCTGCGACCGCCCGATTAACATCCCCGTCCGACGGAGGCTAAAGGAAAACGTCTTGTTTAAGATGTGTTTGTATGGTGTTTTACGTAATTTTCAACACATGTAAGGTTATATATGACGGTCGAATTTTGTTTTATATATATTCTTTTTTTGTGGTGGAGGCATACCACCCATCTTTCCTGGGTATAACCAATACTGTTCACCTCCCGCCATCCGTAAGAATCGACGCTCCTTCACTTACAAGTCGAACTCCCAGTACGCACTGACGAAACTCGGTGGCACCGGTGAGGCATGACCAGGGACCTCCATTTTAAAGTCCACGCGCTCGCCACTAGGCAACGAAGATTAACTCAAAAACATAATATATATCTTGAGATAGCAGTGGGTGCCCGAAGTTGTTTCTTTCTGGTAAATTATATATGTATGTTACAATGGAGGAAAAATAGTGTGTGTAATAACAAACCTTGAGCGACCGTCTTTGCTCTGATGCAATTTGGTATGCTCTAACTTCGACTCGTCCTGTGTCTTCGCTTATATCCCCTTTGCATGAATTCAAATTGCATGTTATGTTCGATGCCATGGTGTGTTTTTTTCTGATTCAACTCTTTGAACTCGAAACGTCAATGAAGGTATTATTGTTGCGTCTACAAACAAATAGAACGATTATTTAATACTAGTATCTCGAGAGTGTCATCAGACATTTTTGCCATAGGTTTAATGTTTATTTCGTCGTAAGTTGCATTCTTTAGTGGGTCCACCCCAAATGGATTAGAATTTGAAGATTGAGTCAGTGTGTTATTGACTATTGACTTAAGAAGATTTTGTTTAGCAGTATTTGTGTAAAGTTTCAAACGTAGGGACACAACGTAAAACAAGTATTTCGTATGTTTCAAGTCAGAACTTGACCTTTGATGACTAGTCGACCCAAAATAATTAGAGCGCGTTCTTTGAAGTATAAGGGTTGTATGCCATATCGTTTATGAATAGCAGACGGGAAAAGAAAATGTCTTTTTCATGATCGGGTACCAGCAGCCTTAACTTTGACTAAATAACACCAATATCAATTGACTAAATAACACCAACATCAATAGGGGTCCTTGTTGCCCAATGGGCACTAGATTGTCGGTCTAAATGTTAACAAGTTAAAGCGTAAAAAGCGGGTTTCATGATCGGCTTACATTGACCATGCCCGATTATCCTCCCACGCCCCACAAACCCTCACCACCCACCCACTTTCCAAAAAGCAAAAGCCATTTCACCATGGGCACTATTTGTATAAAGTAACAAGCTTGTACACCAGGATCACGGTTTTTTTCACGATTCAATGAATGGGTCAATGGGTCACAGTCACACTGACCTTTCCCATACCAACCCAGAAAGTTAAAGAAAATAACCCGCCAAATAACGGCAAAATTACAACTATAAAACCGTTTAAAATCAGTAAGAGTTGCCGGTTTACCACGATATTTTTTTTTCTTAAAGTTTCAATATTGTAGGTCACAGTTTACAAGTACCAGCACGGAGAGTGTTTTTTTAATGATCGGATAATTGTGACCTTTACCTTAAAACATACTGACCCCAAAATAAATAGCCCTCGTTATGCTTATAACAAAATGATACTATTATCAACGTGTTAGAGGCCTCACAATTCAACAAATACATTGAACTATCGATTGGTCCTACAATTGATACAAATGTTTCGGACATTGTTAGTATCCGACACTGATGCTTGTTACCGACATTTTCTAATCTCAGACACGCCAAACCTCATCACAACAATACAACCTTACTCGATTAATAAAGAAACACTGACACAGTTTACTGAACGCTCACAAACCATTATCGACCTCTTTCTGGTATCAATCCAAACCTAATAACAATTAGTAACGTGAGTTATCATTGCCCAATTACAACAAACCAAAATGTCATCCTTATAAAAGCGAATTTAACTCGAATAATACAAGAACGATTGATCAATTCTGGAGACAAGCCCTTTTTTAAGTTTTCATTACGATACTATAGAAGGGTAGAGAGAAGAAGAGTTTGAGTGATAGTCTCTATCTGTGTATATATAGGATAGAGAGAAGAAGAGACAGAGTGATACTCATATATATATTCATAGACTATCACTCTATCTGACCAGAGGCGTATTTAGGCATACTCCTGTACGCCTGGGCGTACTCTAGAAAATCGAATGTGAAAAAATAAAAGTGCTTATTTTTTAAAATCAGCAATAAAAATTGAAGGGGGTGTGAGGCACATTTTTACTCAAAAACATTTTTGGTTCATTAAAAACTCACTTAATGAATGGAGGCGAGAGCCTCCAAAATCTCGCTCAAATGAAGCCACAAACCTCCGAAATTGCACTCAAATTTCAAAAATTTCCCGGGGCGTATTCTCCAAAAGGCTCTGGCTACGCCCCTGAATTCTCTCATTCTCTCTAGCCTTTTATAGTATCGTAATGAATGCCTGGGCGTTTTAACATATGATTCAAGTGGTACATTTACATTTGGTTGTATACACACGTAGAAAAATAGGAACGAGACTAAATTACACATTAATTATTAATAAACAATATTCTTAACCTACTTAGGAAAGAGACTAACTTACATTAACTATTAATAAACAATATTCTTAACGTACCTTCGGCATCTATTTCGCTTTGAGTGTCAGACTCGAATATAAATCTACACTTAATATTATTAACAATATGTCATATTAATATGTGTCATGTCCTAAACTGAAAAAATGACTCGCCCAACATTGTTTATTATTGTTTACCTTATTTCCTGGGGATTTTTCCGTAAAGGTAATTTTTAGCATTCTGAATTGCCTCGTTGATTTCCGTAACCCGTTTTTATCAATTACGGAAATTACCGAAGCAGTTCCAATTGCTTAGTTTTTGGAGTCGTCCGATTCCGACAACGATCGTTGCAAAATCGCTATATTTAAAAATAGCAATATGACGCACTACTACACAATTACGGTCCAATCGTACTTAGTCAATTCGTACTTTAGTTTTGAAATAAGTAAATCAAATCGTACTCATTATTTTATTTAATACGGTACACAAATTAAAAACAAAAAGAAACCGATGCAAAGCATCAGGGCGGCGTAGAATGTTTTCAAATGGAGGAAACAAACATGTGTATTTATTTGCACATTTGTATTATATAACAACAACAAGAGGCCCAAGTGGGCCTGTAGACGCTCTACTTGTATGATGTGATTCAAAAACATAAACATGATAGAAGAGGTTTCCTATATATAACTCTATGTAACCTTTGGGTTATCGTGGCGTCCATTTTGAATATTTGACGACAACGAAAAACACACACTTGATAGAGGCCAACAACAGGAACATCATGTATATGATATTTAACTATAAATAGAATGGAATAAGTGGTAATATGTCTTTGATTAATGTCCTTACATTTGACCTAAGTATAGCCATGGTGGCCATCATGGATGACTGGAGGCCTTTAAAACACAAATCTGAGAGGGACTAACCCAACGATCATTGTGATTAAGTTTCATCAAAATCCTTCAAGCGGTTTCAGAGAAGATGTCATTTTTAACGTTTTCCTATATAACTCTATAGGCATACCGGAAGTAAATCACTGTGGTATTCATGCCTGGTGTAGTCGAAAGGAGTTCCCAAATATATAATCCCTAACTTTTTTTGTGATAAAAGGCATTTTTGAGTATTTAAGGCCTGTTTTTCTTGCTGAAATGACTTTATTGACTTGTTTGTGATAGCTAAAAACCATTTGCATGGTTGTATGATGATTTTATTTGTCAACTTGACAGTTTTGAAAGTGAAAGTAGAACACATTTAAGAGGTGCCGAATGAACGCAGTTTGTTCACGGTATCAACAAAGATCAGAATTTTATTTTCTTATATGCCACATGACCCCTACTATTCTCAGCAGTTTTCTAGAGAGGCAGGTCTCATGACTAAGAACATGTAAGTGAATCTTAGTTTGAACTTCATTTTGAAAAATGGATAACTAAAAAGCTTGCTCAATATTGCATTGGACTCAATGGGATTTGATTTACTTCTGGTACACCTATATAAACTTTGGGTCGCTGTGGCGGCCATTTTGATTATTCGACGATAACGCAAAACACAAACTTGATAGAGGCCAACCCAAGGAACATGTTTATGATGTTTCACAAGAATGGAATAAGGGGTTTCGGAGGTGATGTCGTTTGAAATTTCCTTACATCTGACCTAGTTTTAGTCATGGTGGCCATCTTGGATGACTGGCGGCCGCAAAAAACAGAAATCTGAGGGGGACTATCCTAAAGATCATTGTAATGAAGTTTCATCAAAATCCTTCAAGTGGTTTCAAAGAAGATGTCATGTTTAGCCTTTTCTTATATAACTCTATGTTTGAATCGCCGTGGCGGCCATTTTGATTATTCGACGATAACGAAAAACACAAACTTGTTAGAGGCCAACCCAAGGAACATGTATATGGTGTTTCACAATAATGGAATATGTGGTTTCGGAGGAAAATTCCTTAAATTTGACCTAGTTTTAGCCATGGCGGCCATTTTGGATGACTGGCGGCCATAAAAAACATAAATATGAGAGGGGCCCTCCCAAGTAACATTGTGATGAAGTTTCATCAAAATCCTTCAGGCGGTTTCAGAGCAGATGTCGATTTTATAAAATTGCTACCAGACAGACAGACAGACGGACGACGGACGAAAAGCGATCCCATAAGCTCGCATGACCTTTGGCCAGTAGAGCTACAAATGTAGAAATATTTTAAAAAAGTATAAAAAGTTATATGGCAACAGTAAGCAATACTAACTCGAGAACAAATTTAAGGCACACACTTAAGATATCAAAACATATTTGTTTGCATTGCTCCTGACATATATTTATAGAATGTTATGAAGATTTTTAGAATGTTGAGGTAGTTTGAATTAAGTAAAACAAATATCAACAAGAGGTCAATGACATTGAAGCTCTACTGGTAGAAAGCTAGATCAGCATTCCTGTGAAGTTTCATGAAAATCTGTCAAGTAGTTTCAGAGTAGTCGTTACAAGGTTTTATATATAACTCCATGTAAACAAAGATGGCCACTGTCAACCATGTGAATGTCGAATCAAAATACTGTTTCACACAAGGACCAACATCATGTCATGCTGATCATTTTAGAAAATGACCCATATCAATATCACTTACAGTTTCAAGAAGTAGTTTCTTTTTTAAAAATCTAGTTTTAGCCATTCCGTCCGACCTGAACTTTTGTTGGGATCAACTACACATCAAGAACAACATTTGTGTGTTGTTTCACGGAAATCCTTCAAGTAGTTTCAGAGAAGTAGTCGCTACAAGTATTTACTATATAACTGTATGTAAAAAAAGATGGCCGCTGGCAGTCATGTTTAATGTCAAATCAAAATGATTTTTGACAAGGATCAACGTCATGTCATGCTGATCATTTTAGAAAAAGTCCCATATCATCATCACTTAAAGTTTTCAAGAAGTAGTCGCTACAAACTTGTTTTTTAAAATCTATTTTTAGCCGTGGCGGCCATTTTGAATTTCTGGCCGACCTGAACATTTTTAGGACATCAATAGACATCAAGAGCAACATTCCTGGGAAGTTTCATGAAAATCTGTCAAGTAGTTTCAGAGTAGTCGCTACAAGTTTTCACTATATGTAAACAAAGATGGTCGCTGACAGTCATGTTAAATGTCGAATCAAAATAAATCACTTATAGTTTTCAAGAAGTAGTCGCTACAAACTTGTTTTTTAAAAATCTAATTTTAGCCGTGGCGGCCATCTTGAATTTACGGCCGACCTGATATTTTGCTCGGATCAATTAGACATCAAGAGCAACATTCCTGTGAAGTTTCATAAACATCCGTCAAGTACTTGCAGAGGAGTAGTCGCTATACGTTTTTACAATATAACTCTATGTAAACAAAGATAGCCGCTGGCAGCCATGTTTGACGTCGAATTAAAATTATTTTCGATAAGGACCAACAACATGTCATGCTGATCATTTTAGAAAAAGTCCCATATCAATATCACTTATAGATTTCAAGAAGTAGTCGTTACAAATTTGTTTTTTAAAAATCTATTTAGCTTTGGCGGCCATCCTGTCTGCCAATCTGCCTGCCTGTCTGTCTGTCTGCCTTCCCTGCATGCCTGCCTGTCCGTCTGTCCGCCCAAAGTCTAACATTGAAGCTTTTATGGGATACCGATTTATCGGTCGTCTGTCCCTCGTCCGTCATCCGTCTGTTGTTAATTGTTGCCTGGTGAAAATGATAGGGCCTTTAATGGGATCTTTACCAAACTTTGCCAGAGTCTTTATATCGATCAAGAAATCTCGGACACGTTTAAAAATCAGCCAGATCGGATGTATTATATCTTCACCAAACTTGGTCAGATTGTTGATATTAATAAGAGCTCGGACATTTTCAAAAACAAGCTATATCGTATTAGCAATACCAGAGTTATGGCCCTTGTTTTAATGAAAAATGTCATATTCTACCCTAAAAACATTGCATCTTTGTTTTGTATTTGATCTTTACCAAACTTGGCCAGTTTGTTAATATTGTGAAGCTCAGAAAAGTTGAATACCAGCTAGATTGAATTAATAACACCGGAGTTATAGTCCTTGATTTATTGAAAAATATCCATATTCTTTCTTGTGAACACTCGAGCAACTTTATTTTATATTTCATCTTTACCCAACATGGCCAGATTGTTGATATTGATGAGTTTGCGTGGACAAGTTTGAAAACTAAGACATATCAGACTACAGTTGATGCCCTTAATTTATTTTTTAAAATGCTATATTATTTTTTTTAGGACTCGAGCAGCACAATTTTCAGTGTCACACTTGAAAGTCAAGGTCATATGAGTCAAAATTGTGTTTCCTCCATAACACCTAAACTACATCTAGGGTGTTCCTCAGGATTTTTCTAGAAACATCTTTAAATTATAAAAATGTTTCAGTTCATGATAAAACACTTATATCAATCAAAATATTATGTTAGAACCATTTTGGTAATGTCTAAACTTTGAAAACACCATATAACTAGGACGGAATCGGACGTGAAATTAACCCTGGTGCGTCACCTAGGATAGCACGTATTACTGTGCAGAATGAATTTCTTTGCGAATAAGGGATAATTGTTAGGCTCATTCATTATGTTTAGGACAATTAGAGTAAAAAATATTAATATTTGTCAATTTTTAGTCTGACACCTAGACCCCCATGAAAATCCCGATGTACTCCCTTTAAGGGATTTTAATAAAGCTACACAGAAATATTCAGCATGATGAGAAGGACTTGTCGTATGCACATATCAGGTCCTTGACCTCAGAAGGTCAAATTCACGCTTATTGGTCAAAAGTCAAAATCGTGTCTAACCCATATAACTTTAAGAGTACTGAAGAGAATTTCATGTTTTTCAAATTGCTTGAAGCTACACATGTATTTTAAAATAACTGCAGTATAAGTGAATAATGAAAACATATATTATGTTTAATATTGTATAACTGAACAATTCATTTTCCAAGGTGGATACATTATTGATTAGTTGGCTGTTTGAGTGAACTAAAAGGCTTATACTGAAGTCATTGTTAGAGTGAACTACTTTTCAGTTTCATAACAATTACAATTGTATTAAGGAACTAATCCTTTCTGAATATTTTTAGACACCTGTTTTTTACCTTACCTTGGAAATACGATCCCTGATTGGTCAACTGTTGTGACTGGAAAAAATATCATCGATTGGTTAGTTTTAACTATTGAGTGAACTGCTTTTCAGTTTAATCCTTTTTTAATCTTGCATCTCTGATCATACTGCTGAAATACTCAGAAAGGAACAGATGTGTCTGTTCGGACTCTTGATCTATATAGTGATACTGAGGTGAACAAATTCTACTTATAAAAAGGTATGTGGCATTATTTCAGTGCAGTATGTATACATACAATGTATAACATGTAAAGGCAAAAGATATGTTGATAGGCTGAGAAAGTTTAGTTGATTCCTTTAAGGGGGCCCTCTGGTGAAAATCAAAACAGATAGAATTTTTTATTTCCCTGTTTTTTATGAAGACTAACATATTACTAGTTAGTTTCTGGGAAAATAATGATGTGTTGGTGATTTAACTTTTTAGCAATATTAATCTTTAGCTATACACCCCCAAAGTGGGGTTTTAAATTCATAATCAGCTGAAAATTGGGTATGGCTTTAGAAATCACCTAATATTTTATGTAAAAAAAAGAAGCAAATGAAAAAAAACTTATGAGAAGCTAAACAGGTATCAATACAAAAGTAAGAAAACCCTTGAAATAATAAAAATAGGAGAAATCTTTGAAGTTTTCAATTTCAGCACACCTTCTAATGAAACAAAAAAATCACAGAAAATTGCATTTTTGGGCAAATTTTGGGCAAGAATAACTAAAAAAAAATCAGATGAAATTTGTAATAAACTGGTATATAAATAGAGAATTTTAAGTTTATCAAATAAATGTGATAAAAAGTATATGTCGGTGTTCATCTAAAAGAGTTACAATTAAACATGTTAAAGACCCATCATTTTATTACAGAAAAATATAGATATGTGCTTTGGTTTTATTTATTATGTCAAAGTCATTTAAATGACTGGCATACATACAGCTGATATACAAACATCACATCTAATTGAATTACAAACAGTGTATCAGTATATAATATACACAATATGACCAAAATACGTTAAAAGACATGTTAATTTACCCCACCCACTTCATTTTGTATGGTATATTTTACCCGACTGTTGTATTTGCTTGTGTATACTGAAATAGCATCTGCCATGTTAGAATTAAAATTAATGTTAACACAATGTTATATCAAATCCAAATAATCTATCTCTAAGTGTGATATAACACACAATATACAACAGTTTGTCAATCAGAAGCATGTTATTAATTCACTCGTGTTTTTAGCCCTCGTGATATAATACCTGCACATATGATCTCACAACTGTGGCAAAGTGTGCGATATACCATTATTATGAATGAATCAAACCCTAACACTGGTATGTCGCACAATATACCAAAGTTTAGAGATCAGATGTGTAGGAATTATATCTCGAGGCTAAAGCCCTCGGAGACATATAGGATCTCAGGGATGATAGTGGTTGAAATGAAAACTGACATATAATAATCTATAATTATCGAACCTACATCAATGTGTGAGGTTCATGATTGAGATTATGTATACTAAGTATCAAGGATGTATGACTAATGGTTACTGGTATATGAGCTTGCCAGAATTGTTTAACGGCTCATCAACACATATAGGTTATTTAGAGCCCCACCCATAAAAAAAAGCAGGAGGATTTATGTCCCCTTACGATGGACGAGGCTAATTGGAAATGACCAACACTGAGGAAACTCAATGGCGCCGTTGAGGCTTGAACCCGAATCCTGTGCTTTTAAGTGCACTGCACTATCCACTATACAGGAACTTGACAAAACAAATATAACGGCTTAATATGTCAAACTAGTATAGACATGGGAAAATGTTTCCAGACTGTAATTAGTGGGAAGCGGTAACTAAGTCGACCTTGAACTAGAATTGTGTTCCATCATCCATGGAACACTTGCTTCGCCTGCTGACAGTGCTGTGTGCTTATTTCCAAGGTTAGGTTGCAGGTTAGGCTGATAGAAAGGGCATAACCCTGCCAAAATGAAAGTCAGAGGTGCACATGTGTAACAACATTTCTTGAGATGAAGATGAGTGTGAAGTTTCATGAACATAATTAAAATACTTTTAAATTGATGGCCAGATTAGGTTGCAGGTTTAAAGCATGACGGACGGACGAACGACGACGGACAAAGTGATCGATAAGTGTCTGCCACCCGAGGCAAATAACACAAAAATAAGTGTTCAGTTCTCATATAAAAATATCCGTCATGCGGATATTTTTTATGCACTCTTCAACCCAATGAATTTTACTTGACCAGGCTAGACCAGTGACATTTGCTTTATCAGAGGAGTACCGCTAAGTACAGCAAAACATGTTTCGAGATGCTAATTTCAGTGCTTGATGTTCACTTCGAGATTGCCTGTCACTTTAATTACAAAAGATCTATTTCAAAAGCTCGAATAAACAATAAATAGATTAAAATGACCTTGTGTTCCTAAAAGGCAGTTTTTCAGTTTCAGATACATGTACGCAAATGGAAACTTTTTTTTTACACAGATCCAACTGAACCAAAGAAAAAATAATACAATATTTTATTTATATTATATTATTTTATTTATATTATATTTATAAACTAAACATCTATTAAATACCACAATAATGAAATTTACTTCATACTTACAACAAAAAAAATCAACCGTCATATATGGCCTAAAATGTGTTAAAATGATGTAAAACACCAAAAGTTATTTTGAATGTGAGCAGTATGACATTGTATACATTTGGTGTTTTTTAACAGCTTTACACATTATATAAATCTCTGTGAGGTATAATTATGTTCATTTTGGTTCTTTAAAAAAATAACGTCTGCTCAGTCCTCGGGATTGCCAAATAGAAGTCACCATCATGATCAGACGAACACATCTCAAGCGAGATACGCAGTAACAAGTATACACTGTAACACATCAGCCCGAAGAAAAATTAACCGTGTTTCTGATTTGGCCTAATTAAATTAATATATTTCCTGGAGTTTAGAATCTTGCGATCACAGTATAGTCAACTTTTTTGGTTAAATCCATGTCTTTCAGGGTTGCATTGGTATTTGAAGAACGAAGGGTATCTCTAAACCAGATGATGTGTCTCTGAAATGAACAAAACAAGTTGTTAAAAAGGATGGTGGGGAAAAATATATAAGCCATATGATATATGCATGGAATTTCACATGAATCGACAGAGTGTCCTGTTATTTTTAAAGGGAATTTATATATCGTATTTCCTCTAATAGTAGCTCCCGGGCGCTATGCAAAGTGCGAAGGGGGGTGATACTTTTATGATACAAATTTTCAATATATTTCAGTTCCTTTCCCCGACTGTTTCCTTATAGAATTACTGTACGGGCATCTTTTACTGTTACACTGGTATTGACTAAACCTAAACCCGACAATGTACTGAGTATATTACTGTCACCACTCTGCATCTGTATGATACACATTTCCGTCAAACTTGACAATTACAACACGTGTTGGTTGCGTATAAATTAAATAATAATAAAAGAAACTAAATAGTAAAATGAAAGAAACAAGATAAATAAAAGTGGTAATTTGTATTGATGATGATAGCACTTTAAGGTTTATGTCATAGACCATACTGGTGTCGAAGGTAAAAAACTCCCATTATCAAATCCATTAGCGGTAAAGACGAAAAACAGTGTGTGTTTTTTAGGAACTTTTAGATTTTTTAAGACGGTAAAGTTTCTAAAAAGAGGTGGGGGTGCTTCTATTAGGGACGGTGCTTCTAATATAGGAAATACAGTATTATTAATTTAATATATAATAGGTAAATTTACATCACAGAGAAACGTGAACGTATTACCATCAACTTGTATGGGTTTTGTGTGATAATTAGAACCTCAGAAAATCATCTATTATTTATTAAACTCTTTAGCAAACATTATTTGGTGCTCGACAAGCTGTCGCATTGTATCTTTTTGCAAACTTGTTTAATAAATTCTATAATAAATCAGCACTCGATCATATAAGATCAGCTATTATATCTGCCAAGAAATTAATATATAATCATTCTTCTCCCATTACCACTAAACTTGAATCAACAAAATGTTTTTTACCAGTATGGTGTCGGGGAGTCTTAACTCTTACCTAGCATTGCAGAGTTAGTTACGTTGAACTTTTGGGCATTACAAATATGGTTGTACGGACATAACAAAAATGAAATCTTGATTATTTAATTATTACACGTCTTTCATATTCAATGTGTGTCTGTGACAACAGATAATATTTTATTTATTGACTTGGGGGAAATGGGTAGATTTGGGTGTTTCGTGACACCCGTTAGAAGGAATAGTTAAGGTACCACATGATATTTTGGCTACTTCATTGGTTTAGATAGGAAGTTTCCACTCTGTTTGTTGTTATTTCAATATTTAAAACCAGATTTTTCCCTCCTGACAAGATATGACGTGGATATGGGTGTAGAACCACTGTTCTGACTTATTTTATAAATGAAAGTTTAAACATGTTCAGGTAAACTGTTGTTACTCATTAAAATGTGAAGCTTTTTTAATAAATCGTATAATTAATTTTTTGGCATTTTATTTTTTGTATACCATAAGAACTTAAGAACTTCATGCTCCCCGAAAGATGTCGGTACTGAAACATTTCAGGGTAGCATATAGTCCAACCGTGATATATTACAAGATAATTCAACGTAAACGATGTTCTATTTCTGTTCTAATACCCCTAAAATGTGAAAATAACGCACACATCTCATTCTGATATCTTTCGCATTGCTTTGCTGACTCTCCTAACGTTGCAAACGTTACAGTGATATCTTTCGCATTGCCTTGCTTATTCTTCTAAAGTTGCAAACGCTACAGTGATATATCGTTGAATGTAACGAGAATTGCATCAAGAATTGCAGCGCAAACCATAGACCCCACCGGCCCAGACAAACATTTTCCAGACATTTTCTATGATGGAGGTCAAAAATCAAGGTCAAGGTCACAATGACCTTATTTCGGTACACGACACACCGCTATCCCAAGACGTATTCACATACCAAGTTTGATATCTCTCTAAGTGTTATAGTATTGAAAATACTGTCCGGACGTCAAGGTTACAATGACCTTATTTTGGTATGCGACACACCGCTATCCCAAGATGTATTCACATACCAAGTTTGGTATCTCTAAGTGTTATAGTATTAAAAATACGGTCCGGATAAGAATTTTCTATGACAGAGGTCACAGGTCAAGGTCACGGTGACCTGTTTTTGGTACGCGACACACCGCTACCCCAAGTATATCCACATACCAAGTTTGGTATCTCAGTCTTATAGTATTAAAAATATGGACCGGACAAGCATTTCGGAAAGACGGACGGACAAACAGGGTGCAAACCTATAGTCCCCAGACGGTGGGGGACTAATTAACTGACAGGTGAAATCAGCAGTTACATTATGCTCAATGTTGAAAAGTCTTGCAACCATATTTACCTGTTGCTAACTTTGTGTTGGCATCCCAAATTTTATTGTGCCTCTTCCCAGTTGGTACATTGTTAGTGTAGCCGCACTGTGTATTACTGCATGGAACTGATAAAAAGAAGAATTTTCAAAACTGATTACTAACTTCCCTGGTAAGGATGTATTAATTACTTTCAAATATTCAGAGGTTGGGGACAGTATGCTTATATAAAACAATATTTTTATGATCAGGATTTTCATTTATAAACATTAATAAAACATACATCAGAGTGGTCATAGCTATTGAAATCTAAGAGTCAATAACTTGTCAGCCCCGAGCTATCGGCTTGCGGGTTAAATTGTCAACAGTTTACAAGTAAATTTGTTTGCGTACAATTTCAGAGATGTATAGCTTTAATACACGATAAAAATTCAGAGATGAAAAGTGTAATTAAACCTTGTGTGAACAATGAAAGGTTTAGAATGTTCTGTGTCTGAAAAGTTGACTGTCCGATTAGTGCATCTGAAATGTCACTTGCTTCTCACCAATGGGACTAGGGTTCAATTCTCGGCCGGGACATGTGAGGTGACACGGTGGTCACCAAATCAGACAGGCTTGTTTTCTCCGATTATTTCTCCGGTTACTACGGTTTCCTCCCACACGAAAGACCACAGTTACGCTTACATTCGTGCCAACGAGAGTAATTGACATATGTTGTATAAACTTGTTTCGCGATTGTTGTAAAATAAATGAAGTTTATATTTTAAAGTGAAGACCCTTGTCTGAATAGTGCACAAAGCACAAATTGAAATTGCAAAACAAGCACTGAAAAAACAACCTTTTTTTAATTGTGGACAATCCATATGCGAGTATCCCCATGGCATGTGACAGCTGAAGTGGCACTTTTTGCAAGAAGATAGGGCATCAGCAAGAACACCTAGCTCAACAACCCTTCTACCTGTCCGCCAGTCTCCAGCTCCCTCGTCAACCAAACTGTCATCCGCAATATCTGACAGTCAGGTATGTCATTCTGTGACAAAGGCCTTTAAAAAGAGGAAGAAATAATATTGTAGAAGATATTTTCATGATTTCATCATGTCACTACTATGACAACTGACCAATAACACCTGACTGGGGAAAAAGATCTTCTTAGGCTTCTAACCTGCAAACACTTCCACTGTTTGAACCAATGGTAAAGTCTGAGGTGACATGTCGTACTTGACCCCGGGAACAATCCTGTATACACCCCGGGTACAATCCTGTATACACCTCGGGTACATTCCTGTATACAATATTGTACCAGACTTTAAATCTTGCCAGATCTTATCGTATTTTGAAAATTCTAACATTGATGTTTTGTGTGTATTTTCTTTAAAAACAATCAAGACTATAATGAAAACAAGTGTATCTGTTAAACATATTATAAACATATTGAAAAGCTTTATTATATTTTAAAGTAAATAACAATAAAACCATTTGCAAGCATTAGACACGCGACCTTCACTCGAGATCTGCAATAGTGGGGCACATTCCTGTATACAGAAATGACCTTGGGTACAATCCTGTATACAGGAATGTATCTGGGGTACATTCCTGTGGGGATACATTCCTGCAGACAAAGACCCCATAAGCGTAATTAACGGTGCGGAAGTGCAGTTTTTAATAAAACCAATATTAGCAATAAATGTTGCTAAATGTAAAATGCTCCAATTACAATGACCAACCTGAGCAAGTAACATAATTTTACTTTCGTTTTCGCCAAAAATATGCACTACTGAAGTCAGAGAAAATATAAAATTTCAGAGAACATTTATACGTACAATAACCATGATCGCCGGTGGAATCTACGGTTTCAGTGTTCCCTGTGTTCTGCCATCTTCTCTTCTGTGCTTCTAAGATCTGTTTACGTTTGTTTAATTGTTTTACGCTTAAGAAACCACGTTTTGTTTTACCCATTTTTGTATTCGAGGTCAGCAACGCGAAAAGCAGTCTGTGTCGAAGGGAGGTAAATCCCGATGTCGTAATAGTAAAATGGCAGCGGAATAGAATGTAGAACTTATAAAAAGAAAGCGACATGCTACAGGTTGTTGTTTAATAACATTTAATTGTTTATTATTATTTGGAAAGTGATTTTGGAACATCTTCCCACTTTTTACAACATTCACAAATGCGTTGCGCGAAATTATGCGCAGATCACGCTAATTCGTCACCAGAGGGCACCCTTAAGAAACAAAAGTTTTAAAAGTTGAGGTTACAAACACATACGGATTCCAGTCTTTGCATAATAATTATTAGTTGTACAAAATAGATATTATACAGATCAAATATTTTTTATTTAATGGACAAGGATATAGTTTTCTTGGCAGAACCAACCTTTATTTCTGTAATTACCCAGGTGTTTGCCTTTAACTTCCCCTCGAGTTGTGCATATAAGCTGTTTCTTGTCCGAGTTCAATTAATTTTGGCTATGAGGTTCCTCAACACAGTATCAGGTCTCAAAAGCCATAGGTGAATTCAGAAATGTTGGTTCATAATCCCTGGGCTCCAATGGAACTCAATATTGTGATTAAATGGATTAAAGGGACATACGACAGTCTAGAAGTCAAGCATCAAAATTATCACCTCAGTTTATTAATCCAGTATGATTTTGACTTAAATTTATTGCATTAAAAATAACATTTGGAGTTTTCATTTTAATTAAGCTCGACTGTTCGAAAAACAGGCCTGCCAAATCTAAGTGTACAATCTCCGGATTTTCCATCAAAACCAAAAAGTTCATGATGTAACAGCTATACGTTCACAGTTCATCAACTATTTCCTGAATTGGTCCTGTTACGCTGTGTGTGTGGTTCGAAGGTTTATAGTCCGTCCGCCATAAAACTAATAGGACATTCTAAAGGTATTATGAGGTACAATAGAGTCTGGACTTTCTTTTTCCTGTTACGCTCCTTAAGTCAGAGGAATCATATACAAGTGTAGAATCAGTGGAGGTCATCCGTTTAATGCACTTATTGAATATACAATTAACACATAAGGACATAATTAGTTCCTTCAGTGGCATAACGACATGCGTAATGCAGCAATATCTGTGATGTCTTTAATTGGTTAGCCTAACTGAGGAAATAGCACCTCCTTGTGTGTAGTACCACGTACTATAACAGCTGCTGCTGTGCATGATGATTATAATTTGTAAAAGAGTTGACTTTGTATTTGCATTGAGCACGCATCTTTGTAGAAAAGCTTTAAAGGGACACATGGCAGTAGAAAAGCTTTAAAGGGACACATGGCAATCTTGAGTTCTATTCAAATATTAAAATTTGCTATTCGATTTAATTATCCTATGTCATTTTGACTTTAAAACTCCTTGCATATAATTAAATAAAAAATTGAGATTTCAACTTTCTTCAGTATTTTTCCATTTTTAAAATATAATATTGGTGCAATATTATAAGAAGTTAGTAATATGTAAAAAAAAAAAAATGCTTTCAACTATGTTAACAATTAATATTAATGATTGAATAAATGCAAGTGAAGAGAAAAACTAACGAGACGCCGTGAGTTTTTAAAAAAATCAAGATTGCCGTGTTTCCCTTCAAAAACAAAATAGTTCGAAAATCAAGTCGTGCACTCCAAATTTCCATTTAAAATGTTCTTCGCGCATGTTTTTATTTATTTTTTAAAAAATCAGGATTTTGTGTTAAAAAGTTTTGTGTCGCCTTTTCGAAAAAAACTGCGACACATAGGGATGTAGGAACCCCATTTGTTACAACGTCGCTATCTGTTGTAGCCGTCTGTAAAAGTTACAATTTGTGTTCTAAATGTTACACTAAACGCTATATGTTACAATCTTACCGCAAATGTTACAAAATATAGTTGTGATAAAAGTTACAACGTCTACGCTATCTGTTACAACATTTTTACTTGTAACAAAAGTTACAACACTTTGTCCGTAAATGTTACACTGGCATTGGCATCATTCCGAAGCTTTGGAAAGTGTTGGATTTTGCTAGTACACTATATTCATAATATGTATAAGTGTATTTAGGTAATTGCAACAACCTTATTTTGTTGATTTACACTATTCAGCTAAACATGTACATGCACAAAGCATTATACGAGGGGCGATAAAGAATTCTCGGAAAGTGTTTCTCACTATATTACTTTTGTTTGAATTCAGCAAAAAAAAATCAAGTAATTTAGATATAAATTCTCTTGGTTTTATTTTATTTCAGAATGATTGCAACATATAAATAACAATGCGTAGTCAATATGACTAGATTTGTTTCTATATATTTTAGTAAAGTTGGTTGACGGCCATAATGTGTAATGTGAATTTAAATTTACTTTTACTCTTATCAATTTTATTAGCTTTGTGTGTGTGCGTGCGTGCGTGCGTGTTTGTATGTATAATATTTATACCTATGATTTGTTGTTTACATACAGTTGTACTGTTAAAAGTGATTAATTTGTAAATAAAAAATAAAATGTTACTATGATAATCTTTTTTTTTTTGTAAATTTATTTCTAAGTAATGTCAATGTCCGTGATCATTTTTGGTGGTCTAAATAAGGAATAGAATTCACTTAGAAAAACTAATCTAGATACCGATAAAGTTGGTTTAACACATCATTTGATTGAACCGACGTAGACTATACTTGTGTTTGTTTTCGGCACATTTTAGTGGCTATATAAAGCACAGGGTATAAAAGGATAAACGCTTATAGCGGATATTTGGTCAAGTGGTAACGCGTTTGACTGTCAATACAGATGTCGCAGGTTCGATCCCCCGATTTTCCAACTAAAACCACTAAGTCTTAGAAGTCTACTAAGACGTAAGACCGAGGTCCCGTGTGTATGCGCACGTTAAAGAAACCATTATCTTTAACGGATTTTGAGTTGTGGTCCAAACAAAATTTCCCTATATAATATAGTAAATAAAGCAACAAAATCCCATAACTCCACTTTTACTTTACCCAGAGCTATGATTCATGCACTCTGCACAACCACTCTCTGCCCTTAACCAATGTTTCAAGTTTCCTTTGATTCTGTCGAATGTTTTTTTAGTTATTTATGGTTCAAACAAATATTTCCTAAAATAGTATATACTATATAGTAAATAAAACCACAAAGTCCCATAAATCCACTTTTAGTTTACCTAGAGTTATGGTTTCTGCACTCTGTAAATCCACTCACTGTCCTGTATGAGTGTTTCAAGTTTAAATTGAATCCCATAAATAGTTTTCTAGTTATTTTCCAGACAAAAGATTCATTATATACTATATATTGATTAAGTAATTATTAAATCAAGGGTCATAACTCTGGTGTTACTAAGGCGACTCCAACCATACTTGAGCAAAAGCGAGTCCACATAGGGACAAACATTTATACAAAATATTACGTGTATGTGCCTTATGGTTACCAAGATATAGCTCCAGACGGACGCACTAACGGACGTGGGATCATAACATACAAACGTTTTCGTCAATCAATGTTCCTCAAGCAGTCAAGAAGGCTATTGGGTTCATTGTTTTTTCCTGTCTGTATTTGCGTGTTTTGTTATGCAGTTTAATAACTACGCTGTTTGTTTTAAATAGACTATATGGAACCTATGACCCGCCGTCAATATCCGAATATCCGGAGGATATTTTCGCAATTGCCACTGGATCACGTTTCCTCACTGTTTTTTTTCGTGTGCGACGTTGCTACCTGAAGAAATATTTGGTTCATATATACGTATCGGATTTTTTTTACGTTAGTAGTAAAAAATATTTATCCGCATGTTTTTCAGGAATGTTTATCTATTAATTTGTGAACCACAGTAGGTACTATGCAGTGTACGTGCATCTGTATGTTTTTCTAAAAAAAGTGTTTCTGTTGCGGAATATTAGAAGGATTCATAAAATATCTTACTTGTACCATTGTTAGCCCACTGTATGATTGTTTTGATAACGACTGCATTAGACGACGTATTCATAATGACTGCAAAACACGACATAGTCCTTCAAATTTTTTTTTGCTTTTCTTTGAGTAAAGGAATAATTTATTTTCGGACGACGTGATGGAGAAATAAAATACTACAAACAATACCAGAAATTCAAAATCATGAATCGCTCATGATGGTTTAGAAGTCTAGGTCGTATATGTATGCCATAGATTTCATATATATACATATACTTACATGTTAAAAGTAACTATTAAAAGCGTACGCCTAATCTGCTTCTTCCTTGAAACCGCCTATGGAAAACATTCGTACGTACAGAAATGTGTGAAACACACTACTAACATTTATAAAAATACTTTAATAGCACATTTAAATACTGTTTATAAGCTTCGGAAATGATGCCAATGTCAGTGTTACATTTACGACAAGGTAAGGTTGTTGCAATTACCTAAATACACTTATAAATATTATAAATATAGTGTACTAGCAAAATCCAACACTTTCCAAAGCTTCGGAAATGATGCCAATGCCAGTGTAACATTTACGGACAAAGTGTTGTAACTTTTGTTACAAGTAAAAATGTTGTAACAGATAGCGTAGACGTTGTAACTTTTATCACAACTACATTTTGTAACATTTGCGGTAAGATTGTAACAGATAGCGTTTAGTGTAACATTTAGAACACAAATTGTAACTTTTACAGACGGCTACAACAGATAGCAAATTGTAACTTTTACGGACGGCTACAACAGATAGCGACGTTGTAACAAATGGGGTTCCTACAAGGGATCACTTTGTCGTCCGTCAGTCCGTCACTAAATCTTAACTTTCTCATTTTTTGATATTTCTTCATCAAACTGTCAATATTACTCAGCATGACAACATCGACATGACCATACTAAACTATAAAGGTCAAGGTCACACTAAAGGTCATTATATGGGTTAAATACTCATTATTTTCTTCACAAAAACTTAACGTTGGCTATAACTTTCTCATTTCTTGATATTTCTTTTTCAAAACTTCCAATATGTACTCGTCAGGACAACATCAACATGATCATACTAAAATAAAAGGTCATGGTTATACTGAAGGTCATTATATGGGTTAAATACTCATTTTTTTCTTCAAGAAACCTTAACATTGGCTATAACTTTCTCATTTCTTGATATTTTTTATCAAACTTTTAATATATACTTGTCATGACAACATAGACATGGCCATACTAAAATAAAAAGGTCATGGTCACATTGAAGGTCATTATAGGGGTTAAAAATACTATTTTTTCTTCACTCAGGCCAGTTTGTCAAGGTCATTTATCTGGGTGGTCCAATAGACCTTGTTATACTGACAAAGCGCTGACAGGTGACACACGTGTTCTGCGGAACACCCATCTAGTTTTATAGTTTAACTAGTTTTATTAACTTTTACCTCGTTAAAACAATATGGCCTTCATTTTCCATCCGATCTTTAGCCATGTTCTGGTTGAATCATTTTTGACAGAGTTATGGTCCTTTTTACATAAGCTTTATCTTTAGCCAGTAGATCGTCCACAGGAGGCTTAGGGCAGGCCCCTTGTTGGATCAGTTTTACATAAAGTTATAAATAAAACACAACAAAACTAGGTCAATTTTAATTACACAGACCTACCTGTTTCCTTCAGTTTACTTTTAAGGTTTACATTCAGGTATTTAGATTGTCTATTTTTGAATTCACAGGCGTATGATGGAGTCACAAGACACAGACGTTGGATGGAGTCACAAGTCACAGACGTAGGATGGAGTCACAAGTCACAGACATTGAATGGAGTCACAAGTCACAGACGTAGGATGGAGTCACAAGTCACAGACGTAGGGAAGTTGGGGCTAGTAGGGCTATAAAATAATTATGTTGTCCGTAACATTTCTTTAATTTGGAGCTTAGGGTAAATTTTAATTACATAGACCTACATGTTTCCTTTAGTGTACTTTCAATGTTTACATTCAGGTAATTAGCTTGTCTATTTTTGAATTCACAGACGTAGGATGGATGGAGTCACAAGTCACAGAAATTGAATGAAGTTGTATGTCAGTCATCGGATGGACCTTATGTCACAGTTGTTGGAGCCAAGGATGGAGTCAGAAATCACAGACGTTGGTTGGAGCCTGTCATCTCAACACTGCAAAAATGGTAAGGACACTATTGATTTATTATGCTCCACTTTCACAAAGTAAAGTGGGGTATATATTGTAATCACCTTGTCAGTAACATAGCGTCGTGTCCCATAACTATAGTTTGTTCCATCGCCACGCGTCCCGTAACACATTTGTTTGCCCCGTTGCGTCACATCCCGTTGCGTTACATCCCGTTGCGTCACATACCGTAACACTTTTTTACGTTGCGTCGCTTCCCGGGACCCGTTTTTGTAAGCCGCTTTGCGTAACACATTTGTATTATACCCCACTTTTCTTAAAGGGAAGTGGGGTCTAGTGGGGCTATAAAGGAATCACGTTGTCCGTAACATCGCGTCGCATCCCGTAACACAATTTTGTTTCGTCGTGCTTCGTAACACATTTTTGCTACGTCGCGTTACAGTCGTTGGATGGAGTCAGAAGCCACAGACATCACGTGATGTCAGAAGTCGGACGTTGGATGGAGCCTGTCATCCCACTACTGCAAAAATGGTAAGGACAAGATTGATTCATTTTTTATTAACCATTTGTTTTCTTTTTTTACATGAAGTCAAAGACGTTGGATGGAATCAGAAGTCACAGACGTTGGTTGGAGCATGTCATCTCAACACTGCAAAAATGGTAAGGAAACTATTGATTTATTATGCTCCACTTTCACAAAGTGAAGTGGGGAATATATTGTAATCACCTTGTCTGTAACATAGCGTCGTGTCCCATAACAAATGTTTGTTCCATCGCCACGCGTCTCGTAACACATTTGTTTGCCCCGTTGCGTCACATCCCGTTGCGTTACATCCCGTTGCGTCACATCCCGTAACAGTTTTTTTCCGTTACGTCGCTTCCCGGGACCCATTTTTGTAAGTCGCTTTGCGTAACACATTTTTATTATACCCCACTTTTCTTAAAGGGAAGTGGGGTCTAGTGGGGCTATAAAGGAATCACGTTGTCCGTAACATCGCGTCGCATCCCGTAACACATTTTTGCTTCGTCGTGCCTCGTAACACATTTTTGCCACGTCGCGTTACAGTCGTTGGATGGAGTCAGAAGCCACAAACATTGCGTGATGTCAGAAGTCGGACGTTGGATGGAGCCTGTCATCCCACTTCTGCAAAAATGGTCAGGACACGATTGATTTATTTTTTATCAACCATTTGTTTTCTTTTTTACATGAAGTCAAAGACGTTGGATGGAGTCAGAAGTCAAAGCAGACATCTGTCCATTGCCAGCCTGTCTTCCAGATTCTACATCCGTCCATTGTAATACATATTTGCATGTATTACAGATTTTACTTACGTCTTCACCAGCCTGACCTTTCCAGATTCTAAACCTGTCTTCATTGTAATACGTATTTCCATGTCTTTCAGATTCTACGTACGTTTTCAACAGCATGTCTTCCAGATTCTACATCTGTCAATTGAAATACCTATTCGTCCGTCTTCCAGAATCTACATCTCCAGCCCGTCTTCCGGATTTGTCATCTCTGGGAGCTCCATTTGTAAGTGCGAAAGTGTCAATTCTTACGGATGGCGGAACGTATACATTACCGGTTATACCAAGGAAAATGTGGGTGGTCTGCTTCCACCACTGAAAAACGACTATCATATATAGCCTAATATGTGCGGAACATTAAGTAAAACTCCATTCAACCAACCAGATTCTACATATGTCCATTGAAACACATATTCTCCCGTCTTCAAGATTCTACATCCATCTTCACTGTAATACATATCCAGTCCGTCTGCTGTGAGAATGTGTCAATTCTTACAATGGAGGAAGGTATACAATAATCCTGGTTCTACCCCGTAACACATTTTTGCCACGTCGCGTTACAGTCGTTGGATGGAGTCAGAAGCCACAGACATTGCGTGATGTCAGAAGTCGGACGTTGGATGGAGCCTGTCATCCCACTACTACAAAAATGGTAAGGACAAGATTGATTCATTTTTTATTAACCATTTGTTTTCTTTTTTTACATGAAGTCAAAGACGTTGGATGGAATCAGAAGTCACAGACGTTGGTTGGAGCCTGTCATCTCAACACTGCAAAAATGGTAAGGACAATATTGATTTATTATGCTCCACTTTCACAAAGTGAAGTGGGGTATATATTGTAATCACCTTGTCTGTAAGATAGCGTCGTGTTCCATAACAAATGTTAGTTCCGTCGCCGCGCGTCTCGTAACACATTTGTTGTCCCGTTGCGTCACATCCCCGTTGCGTTACATTCCGTTGCGTCACATCCCGTAACAGTTTTTTCCGCTGCGTCGTATCCCGGGAATCGCTTTGCGTAACACGTTTTTATTATACCCCACTTTTCTGAAAGGGAAGTGGGGTCTAGTGGGGCTATAAAGGAATCACGTTGTCCGTAACATCGCGTCGCATTCCGTAAGACATTTTTGTTTCGTCTTACCCTGTAACACATTTTGCCACGTCGCGTTACAGTCGTTGGATGGAGTCAGAAGCCGCAGACATTGCGTGATGTCAGAAGTCGGATGTTGGATGGAGCCTGTCATCCCTCTACTGCAAAAATGGTCAGGACACGATTGATTCTTTTTTTATTAACCATTTGTTTTCTTTTTTACATGAAGTCAAAGACGTTGGATGGAGTCAGAAGTCAAAGCAGACATCTGTCCATTGCCAGCCTGTCTTCCAGATTCTACATCCGTCCATTGTAATACATAGTTGCATGTATTACAGATTTTACTTACGTCTTCACCAGCCTGACCTTTAGTCGGACGTTGGATGGAGCCTGTCATCCCACTACTACAAAAATGGTAAGGACAAGATTGATTCATTTTTTATTAACCATTTGTTTTCTTTTTTTACATGAAGTCAAAGACGTTGGATGGAGTCAGAAGTCACAGACGTTGGTTGGAGCCTGTCATCTCAACACTGCAAAAATGGTAAGGACAATATTGATTTATTATGCTCCACTTTCACAAAGTGAAGTGGGGTATATATTGTAATCACCTTGTCTGTAACATAGCCTCGTGTTCCATAACAAATGTTTGTTCCGTCGCCGCGCGTCTCGTAACACATTTGTTGTCCCGTTGCGTCACATCCCGTTGCGTTACATCCCGTTGCGTCACATCCCGTAACAGTTTTGTTTCCGTTGCGTCGTATCCCGGGAAGTCGCTTTGCGTAACACGTTTTTATTATACCCCACTTTTCTGAAAGGGAAGTGGGGTCTAGTGGGGCTATAAAGGAATCACGTTGTCCGTAACATCGCGTCGCATCCCGTAACACATTTTTGTTTCGTCGTGCCTCGTAACACATTTTTGCCACGTCGCGTTACAGAAGCTACAAACATTGCATGATGTCAGAAGTCGGACGTTGGATGGAGCCTGTCATCCCACTACTGCAAAAATGGTCAGGACACGATTGATTCATTTTTTATTAACCATTTGTTTTCAACAGACATCTGTCCATTGTCAGCCTGTCTTCCAGATTCTACATCCGTCCATTGTAATACATAGTTGCATGTATTACAGATTTTACTTACGTCTTCACCAGCCTGACCTTTAGTCGGACTTTGGATGGAGCCTGTCATCCCACTACTACAAAAATGGTAAGGACAAGATTGATTCATTTTTTATTGACCATTTGTTTTCCTTTTTTACATGAAGTCAAAGACGTTGGATGGAGTCAGAAGTCACAGACGTTGGTTGGAGCCTGTCATCTCAACACTGCAAAAATGGTAAGGACAATATTGATTTATTATGCTCTACTTTCACAAAGTGAAGTGGGGTATATTTGTGAAAGTGGGGTATATATTGTAATCACCTTGTCTGTAACATAGCCTCGTGTTCCATAACAAATGTTTGTTCTGTCGCCGCGCGTCTCGTAACACATTTGTTGTCCCGTTGCGTCACATCCCGTTGCGTTACATCCCGTTGCGTCACATCCCGTAACAGTTTTGTTTCCGTTGCGTCGTATCCCGGGAAGTCGCTTTGCGTAACACGTTTTTATTATACCCCACTTTTCTGAAAGGGAAGTGGGGTCTAGTGGGGCTATAAAGGAATCACGTTGTCCGTAACATCGCGTCGCATCCCGTAACACATTTTTGTTTCGTCGTGCCTCGTTACACATTTTTGCCACGTCGCGTTACAGTCGTTGGATGGACTCAGAAGCTAAAAACATTGCGTGATGTCAGAAGTCGGACGTTGGATGGAGCCTGTCATCCCACTACTGCAAAAATGGTCAGGACACGATTGATTCATTTTTTATTAACCATTTGTTTTCAACAGACATCTGTCCATTGTCAGCCTGTCTTCCAGATTCTACATCCGTCCATTGTAATACATAGTTGCATGTATTACAGATTTTATTTACGTCTTCACCAGCCTGACCTTTAGTCGGACGTTGGATGGAGTCTGTCATCCCACTACTACAAAAATGGTAAGGACAAGATTGATTCATTTTTTATTGACCATTTGTTTTCTTTTTTTACATGAAGTCAGACGTTGGATGGAGTCAGAAGTCACAGACGTTGGTTGGAGCCTGTCATCTCAACACTGCAAAAATGGTAAGGACAATATTGATTTATTATGCTCCACTTTCACAAAGTGAAGTGGGGTATATATTGTTATCACCTTGTCTGTAACATAGCCTCGTGTTCCATAACAAATGTTTGTTCCGTCGCCGCGCGTCTCGTAACACATTTGTTGTCCCGTTGCGTCACATCCCGTTGCGTTACATCCCGTTGCGTCACATCCCGTAACAGTTTTGTTTCCGTTGCGTCGTATCCCGGGAAGTCGCTTTGCGTAACACGTTTTTATTATACCCCACTTTTCTGAAAGGGAAGTGGGGTCTAGTGGGGCTATAAAGGAATCACGTTGTCCGTAACATCGCGTCGCATCCCGTAACACATTTTTGTTTCGTCGTGCCTCGTAACACATTTTTGCCACGTCGCGTTACAGCCGTTGGATGGAGTCAGAAGCTACAAACATTCCGTGATGTCAGAAGTCGGACGTTGGATGGAGCCTGTCATCCCACTACTGCAAAAATGGTCAGGACACGATTGATTCATTTTTTATTAACCATTTGTTTTCATCAGACATCTGTCCATTGTCAGCCTGTCTTCCAGATTCTACATCCGTCCATTGTAATACATAGTTGCATGTATTACAGATTTTACTTACGTGTTCACCAGCCTGACCTTTAGTCGGACTTTGGATGGAGCCTGTCATCCCACTACTACAAAAATGGTAAGGACAAGATTGATTCATTTTTTATTGACCATTTGTTTTCTTTTTTTACATGAAGTCAAAGACGTTGGATGGAGTCAGAAGTCACAGACGTTGGTTGGAGCCTGTCATCTCAACACTGCAAAAATGGTAAGGACAATATTGATTTATTATGCTCCACTTTCACAAAGTGAAGTGGGGTATATATTGTAATCACCTTGTCTGTAACATAGCCTCGTGTTCCATAACAAATGTTTGTTCCGTCGCCGCGCGTCTCGTAACACATTTGTTGTCCCGTTGCGTCACATCCCGTTGCGTTACATCCCGTTGCGTCACATCCCGTAACAGTTTTGTTTCCGTTGCGTCGTATCCCGGGAAGTCGCTTTGCGTAACACGTTTTTATTATACCCCACTTTTCTGAAAGGGAAGTGGGGTCTAGTGGGGCTATAAAGGAATCACGTTGTCCGTAACATCGCGTCGCATCCCGTAACACATTTTTGTTTCGTCGTGCCTCGTAACACATTTTTGCCACGTCGCGTTACAGTCGTTGGATGGAGTCAGAAGCTACAAACATTGCGTGATGTCAGAAGTCGGACGTTGGATGGAGCCTGTCATCCCACTACTGCAAAAATGGTCAGGACACGATTGATTCATTTTTTATTAACCATTTGTTTTCAACAGACATCTGTCCATTGTCAGCCTGTCTTCCAGATTCTACATCCGTCCATTGTAATACATAGTTGCATGTATTACAGAGTTTACTTACGTCTTCACCAGCCTGACCTTTAGTCGGACTTTGGATGGAGCCTGTCATCCCACTACTACAAAAATGGTAAGGACAAGATTGATTCATTTTTTATTAACCATTTGTTTTCTTTTTTTACATGAAGTCAAAGACGTTGGATGGAGTCAGAAGTCACAGACGTTGGTTGGAGCCTGTCATCTCAACACTGCAAAAATGGTAAGGACAATATTGATTTATTATGCTCCACTTTCACAAAGTGAAGTGGGGTATATATTGTAATCACCTTGTCTGTAACATAGCCTCGTGTTCCATAACAAATGTTTGTTCCGTCGCCGCGCGTCTCGTAACACATTTGTTGTCCCGTTGCGTCAAATCCCGTTGCGTTACATCCCGTTGCGTCACATCCCGTAACAGTTTTTTTTCCGTTGCGTCGTATCCCGGGAAGTCGCTTTGCGTAACACGTTTTTATTATACCTCACTTTTCTGAAAGGGAAGTGGGGTCTAGTGGGGCTATAAAGGAATCACGTTGTCCGTAACATCGCGTCGCATCGCGTACACATTTTTGTTTCGTTGCGCCCCGTAACACATTTTTGCCACATCGCGTTACAGTCGTTGGATGGAGTCAGAAGTCACAGACATTGCATGCTGTCAGAAGTCGGACGTTGGATGGAGCCTGTCATCCCACTACTGCAAAAATGGTCAGGACACGATTGATTCATTTTTTATTAACCATTTGTTTTCAACAGACATCTGTCCATTGTCAGCCTGTCTTCCAGATTCTACATCCGTCCATTGTAATACATAGTTGCATGTATTACAGATTTTACTTACGTCTTCACCAGCCTGACCTTTAGTCGGACGTTGGATGGAGCCTGTCATCCCACTACTACAAAAATGGTAAGGACAAGATTGATTCATCTTTATTAACCATTTGTTTTCTTTTTTTACATGAAGTCAAAGAGGTTGGATGGAGTCAGAAGTCACAGACGTTGGTTGGAGCCTGTCATCTCAACACTGCAAAAAAGGTAAGGACAATACTGATTTATTATGCTCCACTTTCACAAAGTGAAGTGGGGTATATATTGTAATCACCTTGTCTGTAACATAGCCTCGTGTTCCATAACAAATGTTTGTTCCGTCGCCGCGCGTCTCGTAACACATTTGTTGTCCCGTTGCGTCACATCCCGTTGCGTTACATCCCGTTGCGTCACATCCCGTAACACTTTTTTCCGTTGCGTCGTTTCCCGGGACCCGTTTTTGTAAGTCGCTTTGCGTAACACATTTTTATTATACCCCTCTTTTCTTAAAGCGAAGTGGGGTCTAGTGGGGCTATAAAGGAATCACGTTGTCCGTAACATCGCGTCGCATCCCGTAACAAATTTTTGTTTCGTTGTGCCTCGTAACACATTTTTGCCACGTCGCGTTACAGTCGTTGGATGGAGTCAGAAGCCACAAACATTGCGTGATGTCAGAAGTCGGACGTTGGGTGGAGCCTGTCATCCCACTACTGCAAAAATGGTCAGGACAAGATTGATTCATTTTTTATCAACCATTTGTTTTCTTTTTTACATGAAGTCAAAGACGTTGGATGGAGTCAGAAGTCACAGCAGACATCTGTCCATTGCCAGCCTGTCTTCCAGATTCTACATCCGTCCATTGTAATACATATTTGCATGTATTACAGATTTTACTTACGTCTTCACCAGCCTGACCTTTCCAGATTCTAAACCTGTCTTCATTGTAATACGTATTTCCATTTATTTCAGATTCTACGTACGTTTTCAACAGCATGTCTTCCAGATTCTACATCTGTCAATTGAAATACCTATTCGTCCGTCTTCCGGAATCTACATCTCGCGCCCGTCTTCCGTATTTGTCATCTCTGGGAGCTCCATTTGTAAGTGCGAAAGTGTCAATTCTTACGGATGGCGGAACGTATACATTACCGGTTATATCAAGGAAAATGTGGGTGGTCTGCTTCCACCACTGAAAAATCGACTATCATATATAGCCTAATATGTGCTGAACATTAAGTAAAACTCCATTCAACCAACCATATTCTACATAATATGTCCATTGAAATACATATTCTCCCGTCTTCCAGATTCTACATCCATCTTCACTGTAATACATATCCAGTCCGTCTTCTGTGAGAATGTGTCAATTCTTACAATGGAGGGAGGTATACAGTAATAATGGTTCTACCCAGGAAAATGAAGTATACCGTAATACTGGTTCTACCCAGGAAAATGTAGGTTATTTGCATCCACCGCTAAAAAATGACTGTTATATATAGCCTAAAATGTGCTGAAAATGACGTAACCAGCCTGTCTTCCAGATTCTACATCCGTCTTTGCTGTAATAAATCTGGATCCAACTCGTCTTCCAGATTATACATCCATCTTCGCTGTAATACATCTCCAACCCGTCTTGCAGATTCTACATCCAGCTAAGCAGAGCTCTAGATAAGCTGCGTATCTGCATAATTTATGCTTACGCAAATAAATGAACTAGACGCAAAAGATTTTGTTCTATAAAAAAAACAAAAACATTTCAGTGCGTAACGAAACATAAATATACAGTGTTTAAAATCGTGCCGATCTACATCTTCCGAATTCATGGTTAGTTCCATTTTTGACAATTTACTTGAAACTGTACAGTCAACAATCATTCTGAGTAACTGAAGAAAAAGGAAGCATATATTAACAAATTAAGTCAAATAGCAAAATCCGTATCTAGAGCTCTTGCTAAGGGTGTCCGGGTAGCGCACTCTTTCCATCAATGCAACCCGGGTTAGTTGCCCTGTCTCGGCGTTGTTATTGAGAGTCACCGCTCGTCGGACACGTGGGTTTTCCCCGGGTACTCCGGTTTCCTCCCACAGCATGACAGCGCGCTGTCATGCCATCCGAGCTGTCCTCAAGAAGCCGGAAGGTTGGTAAATGGTTGTAATATAAAACGTAATTATGCTTTATATAACAACAAGTCCTAGTCACACCTCCTCGTGGTACCAACTGGAAACTATGGATTCTCTAATCAGAAAATCTATAGGCTAAGGTGACGGGTCGCAATTCAAATATACACACTAATTATATTCCATTTTTTCAAATATATATATACTGAAGCGCAAAAGAAACGCAACTCGAGAATTTCCGCTATATATATATATACTGCACACTTAATTCGACATAATATTCCAAAGAAATCCCAATATGTTTTGTAAGAACATGTAAAAACATATTGCAGTTAATTAGAGAAAGGACACAACTGTGATGTTGTAGACGTTTTAATCACAGTACACGTTGTAACAAGAAATTCATAAATGTTGAAGTTCCTCTTTGAAAAACTGAGTCAGTTCAGTACTGAGTTTGCAAAACTTTGCATCCTAAGTTTGCTCTTATGCTTGAGCCAAACGCGTACTATGTCAATAATGAAACTTTAAAAGGAATACTATTTGCTATATTATGTGTTGTTTTAGTTTTTTATTCGATTAACATCAGCATATTGGACATACACTATTAAGCGGAAATTCCCGAGTTGCGTTTCTTTTGCGTTTCAGTATATGTGTTAAAAAAATGCACCTTAATATGTTATCCTGTTAACTGAATTTAAAAACTCTCACAACTATATTTTAATTTTGCTCAAATGGTTTATTTTTTTAGAAATGTATAGTACGTTCACAGGAAGTTGCATCTGTTGATTACTACCGTCTATTATTATAATTGTCATAGACGAATTATAATAATATACTCAGTTGCAAAAGAAAGTGGACACTGAATTTTGTTTATATTTAATTGTATAAATTTCTTTTAGAATTAAATTGCCAAGTCCAAAATAGATATGCCATGTTTGGTACCAAAGTATTTATCATTCCATTGCCAATATCATGTTGTCATTTGTTTTTCAATAAGGGAATGTCGTTTGATAAAGAGGATATGGTGTAAAGTAACATTTTCAAAGTGTCCAGTTTCTTTGCAACTGAGTATAGAAGGTAGTAACCAAAGGATGCAATTACAATAACATCGCTTTACCACATAATATATATTTGGTGGGATTTGGAAATAGATTTGGGTGTTTCATGACACCAACAAAATACAGTTGGGCAGGGTTATGTATGGCGAAAGCTCATTTTATCTGCAACAGTTTCTTTCCCATCCGCATTACAGGTTTACCACCACCAGTTATATGTAAACCTCCGAGGTGTAGTCGAATGTAGTTCCTATAATAAACAGTAATCCCTCCTTTTTTGATGGAAATGGGCATTATAAGTAGGGGAAAACTGCCCATTTCTATTCGATTTTGTGGTTATATGTATAAGAAGCGTATTAATAGGTTTAACTGGATCACTGATGAACATTTTCGAAATTTCGACTCTATGCTTACACTATGTGAGCAATGAAAACAGTCGATCAATAAAAACAGCTGTACCCTTGACCTGTTTAGTAAACAAACAAGAACTTTCTTACATGTCTTGTGACCCCACGTTTTCTGGTGATTTTTCAAGTGGAAAAATAGTTTTCTATATGAACATTACACTGCTGCATTATCCATACTTGAGTTGAATTTGCAGCAAATCATTACTATATGACACTTTAACATTAGTGTCTATGGGGAAAATAATTAGTGCTTTCATACCTACAGGTAATTTGTTCTCCATCTTTTTGCCTGTTTATTCGCAATCTGCTTTAGGGGCAGAACAAACAATTAATACATAGTTACGATCTGTCAATCAAGGACTCTAGAGATTAGAGCCAGTTTATAACTTACAATAGTTATTTTCACCTGTACCAAAAGGGAAGCACCTTTTTGGCCGGGATCATAGTAAAGACTCTGCTTCTAAAGCTTTCCTTGCTGTGATTCGAATCACGCAGGGAATTTGATTTGTCAAGTGAGAAAGTGTCAGTTCTTATGGATTGTGGCATAGACATATACCTCACTTTTCTGAAAGGGATAATGACTATGATCCAATTCCCACGCTTTATGTCGGTTTCGCGTGTTAAAGTGACGGTCAAAAATGCAATAAAAGTCGATATGTGAGTTATGTGATAAATATAATCTAACATTCGTTCTCATTCATTATTGAATGAGTACTCATGTAAGATCCTCTAAATCTTGTCATATTGATCCATGAATGTTTATCCATAAACTTCCTTTTTTAGGATTTTTAAGAGCTTCTGAATAATAATTGTTTAAATTGAAATGTACGGTATGCTCTTTAATTAACTTTTTTATCGTGATACGGAAAATAATTCGAAATATATATAGAATTCACTCGTGCGAAAACGCACTCGTTTCTATATCGCAAGAATCTGTCTCACTCGGGAATTATTTCCGGTATCACTTCAACAATGTTAATTAAACTCTATTTAAAGAAATTTACAGTGTTGATGTTTAGACAAGTATGCATGTTTCTTTTTTGGGAAGTTTCATTTTCGCAGTTGCAAAGTTATAATGTATTTAAGATTATGCAAAAAGAATGTTATAATCAAAATATTGTATTTATGTTAGTTGAAATACTGTTATTACTGTCGAACAAACATCAACCCGGGCTACGGCTATGTTAAATGGGGTATGGCTAAAACGCAGACGCTTTCTGCAGACAAGTTAAACATATAGGGAAAACGCAGACAATATGATTATATAGTGTTATTGGAAAACGCAGACAACAAAGACAAATAGGCAATAAGTTAGATATGTTATATACAGTAACAAATGTTAGTCTTGATTTTTTTTTAATTTATACATTTTATATGTTGTCTGATGGATGATGTTTTATTTATAATTTGATCAATTGATTTAAAAAGTAGTTGATTTTTTAAACATTTTTTTAAAAAATTTCTGACTTTGAAGTTGATAATGCATCACAGTTTGTTTAGTGTAATTTACTAATTTATTGTATTAAAGTCCAGTTGATTCCTTTAATTACATTTAAAAATAAACAACTTTTTTTTTTTAATTTTCTGACTTTGAAGCTGAAAATGCACCACAGTTTGCTTTAAGTGTAATTTACTAATTAAATTGTATTAAAGTTCAGTTGATTCCTTTAATTACATAAATTTGTTTGATAAAAGGTTAATGCAAGAGTAAGTGTGAAAGTAATTAAAAAAACTATACTTTGAAGGTACAGATTATGTGTGACAAGGACATTATAATTACTTTGAAGGTACAGATTATATGTGACAATCACATGATAATTACAGGAGTCAACTTTATTAAAAGCAAACGTTTGGCCGTAAATCTTAATATTCAACCAAAATCTTCTTATTAAACAAGTGTTCTATGCCATTCAGTGTCTTTTAATAATTATTCTTGTGAAATTGATGAGAAATCTGTGTTAAATATTTAATTGTCTTCATTTTTCGTGTTAGAACTGGAAAATAACTTTTAATAATGCCTCTTGTTGTAGGACATAGCCAGGCAAAATACTTGTCTGAGTACTTGGACAAACATGAGTTTAGTGTATTTTCTTATCCTGAATACAAGACATTTCAGTTCTTGGAAGAAGATATCCTTTTTGATGTATTCCCGTATTTCTCGGTAAGAAAAAGTAGATATTGTATTTGCTTATTTATATATGCTTATATATGTTTGTTCTTGTTGATAGGAATGACTGACAATTTAATTTTTGTAACATCCTTTTTGATGTATTCCCGTATTTCTCGGTAAGAAAAAGTAGATATTGTATTTGCTTATTTATATATGCTTATATATGTTTGTTCTTGTTGATAGGAATGACTGACAATTTAATTTGAAATTTCACATATTTTTCGAATAATGTATTTTAGGAAACTATTATGTGATTCAATATTAGAAAGAAATTTTAAAACTGACTTTCGTATAATCAAATTATTGCAAAAAATAATATTCATACGGCTTTTCCATTGAAATCATAAAATTTCGAAATATTGCTTATATTGAAGAAACATGTTTATCATTACATTACTTTAACTAAAATAAAGATATCCTCCAAATGTTATGAAAAATAATTCGATAATAAAATAATTATATAGAAAAATGTTGGTTTTATGGTATGTGAAACGCATAATAATTACAATATCTAAACAAACAAAACAATATGTACAAAGACAATTTATCAATTATTTATCTATTTGATCAATTACTATACATATGTATTTAAGTTCTTCTTGTGAATTGATTTGTTACTAAATTTCATTTTATTATTGTTTTTTCATAAATTGTGTGCATTTATATATTTAGATCAGTAAATATTACAATAATTAAATAAAGCAATTATAAAGAAATTTCTATGTCTATGGAACATTACTTAATATCATGTAGTTTAAATACTTTTAATTCCATTGTAAACGGATGGTACCATAATTCAGTTAGATTAATTCTTATCTGCTAACTAATTGCTGAAGTGTGTACACAATGAATGACCCCATGGTGTGATACATAATCCTTTTTATGACAGATTGAGCTTATAACCAGGCACACGCATCAGGCATTTAGTTTGATGATTGACACAATATACAACATAATAAACAGCACCTACTTCAGTAGTTTTATGATTGTGTTAATCCAATTAGCGCAAACTTATATGTTAGCGATACACCATTAAATGCTACTGCTTTTTAACTTTGTTGTATTTCAACTTTATGCTGGTATGGTGGAAATGTTGCTTGAAAAAGTACAAAATAAATGCATTATTATCGTATTTTAAAATTGGATTGAAAACAATAATATGTTATATGTGTTTTTAATTTCAGGTGGTTGTTTTAGTTGTTGGTGCCAACGATATAGGAGCCATGACACCAGCAGAGATAGTCACCAGCATCAAACAGCTCTGTACAGAAATTCACAAAGCATCCCCAAGGTTGGATATTAATATGTATATTATATGATATGTATATTGTAAATAATATGTAAATTTCTATGTACAGTTGTTAACACCTTCTCAATTACAAATGATTGCATAATGGCTTATGAAAGTTATATTGTAATAATTTGACCCCATTCTGACGCAGCTAATTTACCACCTGTGCGTTTGCTTCAATCCAATACACATGTACCTATAAACAAATGAGCCTAACAGTGATTGACATCTTGCCTGACGACCTTGATCGCCTCTCGACCAATCAAATTTGCTGCTGTCACAGCTTGTGGCACTGAGGCGGAAATAACCTATCACTGTGTAAATTGTGTAATTCAACAATTATCTTTGAAGTTTATGATGCTTTTTGCGGGTTGAGACTATTATGACTTGATTGGATTAACTGTTTAATTGATTGCTACCGGCTTCTGATTGATTAGACCGAACTGAGATAAAACAAATGTACTATTTTTGTACTGTCGAGTAACGGACTTTATTAATTTATGGATGTTCAAAATTTATGTATGTTCAATACACAAATGGCGCAAAGAAGTATATTTTCATTTAAGAAACAAACAAATGCAATAAAAAAGTTAACTATGACAGTCATAGTTAAATTTTATTATTGCATTTGTTTGTTGAAAAGGAGATAATGATGGCGACACTACTGTATTACCAGCTCCAGATTCTGCAATTAAAACAGTACAAAGTGAAGAGTTTGATACACCAACCATTAACAATACCGGTATCAATTCAAAAACCAATCAAAAGGCTAAGAAAACTTTACTTTTTAATAATTCAACACCCAGATCAATTTGAAGCAAAACTCTGATGCTCAAAAAACTCCTGTTAGTACAGAGAAAATTAACTTTTGATAACCGTGAAAATAAGAAATTTGCTAAATTAGGAAATTGTTCAACAATTTTAGAAGATGAAAATTTCATTGATTTAGAATTGCAACGTGAAGATAACTCATACGAGACAAAACATGAGGTCAGTGAGATATGGAACATGGATTTAAGACTTACATTCAAAGACCGTGATGATCTAATTGTTATTGAAACAAAATAACTCAGTAGACTGTGGACTGTTTGCTATTGCTTTCGCGACATCATATTGCTTAAGAAAAAAAACTGTGTTTTGATTTGATTGTTGACTCGACAAAGTTAAGATCACATCTTTTAAATTGTTTCGAGAAAAAATAAATTTCTGAGTTTCCGTTAACAAATAAAACCATAAGTATGAGAAGACAGAGGCACAGTACAGGAATTAATATTGAACATTTCTGTCTTTGTAACTTACCAGAGTGTCTGGACAATATGGTTCAATGCAGTAAATGTGAAGAATGGTTTCATATATTCTGTATCAATGCGCCAGCTGACATAGCAACAGCAGACAAAGATTTTGCATGTGGCCTATGTTAGACTGTTCACATGTGTTACTCATCAGTAATGTAATGAACTCATATTGTATAATGAAATGTTCTGATATGTGTATATTTTATTCATTATCTGTGATGTTATTTATAAAATATATTAGTTATATACTTGCGTATTTGATTATTAAATTTTCCTGTTATGATCTTGATAAAATATCAATCAAATTTATAAAAATTACTTTGTGAAATTTTCCTGTTATGATCTTGATAAAATATCAATTAAATTTATAAAAAGTACTTTGTTGTTGATTGCTTCTCTTTACATAGGTTGGCGATTTATTACCAGGCTTTAAACGTTACTGAAACAGAGGCAATTTATAACATGAAAATTATAAACCTTATTTTATACATTTAAGTCAGTGTTTTCTTTTATTTTCATGTTTTAAAAGTATTTAATAATTTTAACAAATGATCTGAAAAAACTAAATAAAAAAAACTAATCATTATCAGTTCATAAAATAAGGTTACATAAAACTACAGTAACTTATTTAATTTCATTTAAGTAATATTATAAACAAGTTTAAATTAACTGTATTAACTGTATAACAATTTGAATTCAAGATGTTGATAAATTAACTTTTATTTACAATTATTACAATGGCCACTTAACACCTCAGTGTCTATCCAAAACACTATATAGCCATATTGTCTGCGTTTTCCAATAACACTATATAATCATATTGTCTGCGTTTTCCCTATATGTTTAACTTGTCTGCAGAAAGCGTCTGCGTTTTAGTCACACCCTGTTAAATGCACATATTACCGGTAGAGAGTCTACATGTACTTCTGATTGTGCAAATACATGTACATGTATTGTACATATTGTTTATATTAATGTGAATATACATTGTTGATTGTACACATTGGTTTGATTTGTTTTTTTCTTGATCCCACCTCATATAATACATCTGTCAATGTTTGCCTTCTTGTATTTTAAACAGAGAGAAAGTTAAATCACTCTATTTGGTGATTGTATATTTCCCTTCCCAAAGACTCAGAAACTATCAAATTGTCTGTCTGTCTGTCCTGATCTGATGCTATTTGTCTACCTATATATCTAAACAGTTACCTCAGTATGTCGGAGCATATTTGTCTGCTTGTCTGTTTGAAAAATGTGGGATGGCACCTATCTGGGAACGCATGGAAAGATGGCGCCTAACATGAATGAACGTGCCAGGCTCATCCTCCATTTACATCGAGATAAAAATATGGAGAATCGCTCTACCGTCAGAACAAATTATATAGCAGACTCTTCATTTATGATGGAGCCATGTTTCCACATTTGCATATGCGGTGTCATGATAAAGACCTTGAAGTTTTTGTGAGATTGTAGTGGTTGTATTCTATCCTGGCAACCACATGGGGGAATAAATAATAAAACAAGCAGCCGTAAACTTATGTATACAGTTACCCAAAAAAAACCACTAAACTTACCCTTTATAAAATTTCGACCATGCTTTTTTGTAACATGTCCTCGGAAACCAGAAATAGATTTTAACTCCTTAGAACAATCTGGGCAAACATAGACACACAAATCATTTGATTCCTCTGTTAACTTTGTTTTCTTAACACAAGGCTCATTATTCTCATAATCCGTGTATTCCTCCAATAAGAAGTCTAAATTAATATCATCCCAGGACATAAAATCTGAATTTGCCATTGTAAATCTAGACTCGATCTATTTGAAAAATGTTCTTTAGACAAAAACCTGTTCTGATATGAAAACATAAAGTGAGTGATAGTTTTTATTTTTGCTCGCCCTATGGCACTAGGCCTTTTGGCGAGCTGAAAACATAAAACAAAAATTGCCATCTTTAAACCAAATTGTTGGGAGTCAACTGTGTATTCTGCATGAAAGTGACACCTCCTTGGCATTTCCTGTAATACAGCTGGAGGTGTCAGGAACTTATGATTGTGTGTGTGCATTCTGCTGACACCTCCTCAGCGGTGTGTATTCCAACTAGAGATGTCAGTTGCCACCAACAGTACATACCAGATATACATACCTTCACCTGCTCTGCGCATTATCACATGACCGCTTACAAATAGAAATGGAAAAACTGCCACCATCGATCATAACGCCATAATTTGCGAAACGCGCATAATACACACATTTGTGTGCATATGTTTCATTATTTAACTAATATGTTACTATATTGATCGATAAAGTAAACAATAAAAATAGAATAAACATGCTTTTCCCCACGAAATCGTTCATATAACATCGCAAAATCACGAAAACAGAAGCAACCATCACGCATTTGTTTACGTAACTAAGCAATTGTCACTGTTCTCGCGCATCTCTCGGTCACGTGACTGAGAACAATAGAGTAGCGCGAGAAATCGCGGGATCTCGGCTAGCTCTATATCTCCTGATTGATGTCTATGATTGTGGGAGCTAAAACACCGTTCAAAACAACTGCACCAAAAGCATGTGTTGTCCTACAAACAACTCTAAAATACAATATAGCACATGGCCAATGTTTGTGGGAACTTGACCCATGAACTAGAGGGCGGAGCTAGAAAATGTATTTCGGAATTATCGATTCCTTTAGGTACCCTTTGACTGTCATTCAACCTCTGCAGCATGCTAACTCGCTTGTAACATAGCCTGCAAGATGAACGGCCAGGTACGAGCCCGTATCAGTCATTAATCAGGCAACCTTAGTACGAAAGGACCTGAGGGTTCGAGTTAGAAGGAAACAAAAACAAGATTGCCATGTGTCCTTTAAAATTTACGGTGAGAGCAATAATGAAGCAAACTGTAGTATATTTAAATAATTCAAGGGCCATAACTCTGGTTTTACTCATTTGATATATCTAGTTTTCGAACTTGTCATACCTTTTAATAAGGTAAGCATCCTGCCAAAGACTGTTCAAGATAAGATGAATAATTAAGGAGCTTGAGTGTTCACAAGGCACAATAAAGCATTTTTCAATAAATTAAAGGCAGTATATACAGGCGCTCTTGTTAAATTATGCCGTAAAATTATCGCATTTTAAACGCTCAATTGACAAGGTTTTTTATATATACTGAACAAAATATGTTTAGCACCACTTTATTAAACATATGAACATTGATGTAATTATTTGAAGATATTAGAAATGCTAGGTTAGGATGTGATTTTCAAAATAATTGTGTTATTTTATTATCGTCTAAACGAAGTATCAGAATTACCTCCAATCTATTAAAAACAACTTATTTCAGTATAAAAACGTATTGCTTTGAAAACATTTAATATTAGACATTGACAAGAATTGTCCATTCTGTCATTGTTTAAAAACGCTGAAATGTGTTCAACGAAATTTTAAAATTACCTCCCTTTTCATTGAAATGAGAATTATTTTCGATAAACTATAACAGTATATTCCCATCATATTTGATTTTTTTTTTTATCAGCGACTTTGTTTACAAATGACTTTGTAGCATTATTATTGGTCAAAACTATGTCACTTTACCATTGAACCCGAACATACACGGCTTTGTATCTGACATACATTGTATGTGCTACATTTATTTTGCGCAGTGTTTTAACATCCAAAAGAAACGCACCACCATTTTAAATGTACAAATTACGCACACTGCTTCTACATAACCTAATCTATGTTCGAAGCTGTTCCCTGTAAACATTTCCAACAGAGAATAAACACTCATTACTACTGTTTGAAATGTTCCCACAACTAAAACATAACTATAAACAAAAATAAATGATAATTATAAAATTGGTACGTTTCTTTCGGCATTCAGTACAATACAAAATAAAGCATCCCTTTAAAGGGACTACAAGCGATGTGGAAGAATTATGAGTGTCAATCCAAATAAAACCACCATAATGTGTTTCAGTTTCATATGTAATATGCACATGCATGGAACTGGGCTCTCTTATCCGTCCGTTTTAAGTGTTGATGAAATAGCTTGATGAAGAATGTGATCAACTAGCTACAATTTGTAGCATTATAAACCTATCCAGGGGTCAGCGCAAAACTATTGTAACTACCTATGAATAAAGGAGATACAATAGTTTTGCACTGAACCCTCGATGTACAGACCAAACATGTTGTGATGTACTGACCAAACATGTTGTGATGTACAGACCAAACATGTGGTGATGGACTGACCAAACATGTTGTGATGTACAGACCAAACATGTTGTGATGTACAGGTCTACTAAACATGTTCATAAATGCGAGGTAATCTGCAGCAGACTTTAATGCACATGCACATGAAACTGAAGCACATTATGAGGGGTTTAATTTGTATTTGGAATAACAACAATACTCGCCTCAAAATCGCGCCCAGTCCCTTTAATTAAAACATCTTGTCTTGTTAGGTGGCTATACAGGCTGGTGGGTATGAGAAAAACAATGAATAATCTTGTAATAAAACTATCACGCAATTAAAAAAATGGCGGTAATTTAAGTGAAGGTAAATCAAACCGACAAATCTACAAAACGATAAAAACGATACTATTAATTTGATTAATACTTATTATTATTAATTACTTATATAGACATATAGAATAGTATATTTAACATATATAACGACTAGATTTGTGTGTCGCCACATAGCATAGCAGATACTTTAAGGGATCAGTTTTTCCGTTGTCCGTCCGTCACACTTGTCAAACCTGCAACATAACTTGAACAGTTTAAGATCTATGTTCATGAAACTTCACCTACATCTTCATCGTACCTCAAGGAATGTTGTTACACATCGCCAATACCTCTTGACTAATTTCGGCCCTATGCCCCTTTTCATAACATATGTATATGTACCTCTTGTACAATTGTTATTGCATCTATGTATATGAAACTTTTGTACAATCGTTACTTCATATATGTATATGTACCTCTTGTACAACCATTTCTTCATCTATGTATATGTAACTCTTGTACAATGGTTACTGCATCTATGTATATATGTAACTTTTGTACAATCGTTACTGCATATATGTATATGTACCTCTTGTACAATGGTTACTGCATCTATGTGTATGTATCTCTTGTACAATGGTTACTGCATCTGTGTATGTACCTCTTGTACAATGGTTACTGCATCTGTTTGTATGTTGTACTTCTTGTACAATTGTTACTGCATCTATGTATGTACAATTGTTACTGCATATATGTATATGTACCTCTTGTACAATCGTTACTGCATCATATTTATATGTAACTTGTGTGCAATGGTTACTGCATTATATTATATGTATCTTTATTATAAATGGGTTCTGCATACTGTATGAGTCAGTTTGTATGAATGATTATAGGTGTATTTAAATGTGCCTTTAAGTTTCAAATATTTTTTAATTCCATAACAACAGTATTTATAATCATACTAATATATATCTAGGAATCTAAGGATTTGCTTAGTATTGTTTTATTAATTTATTAAAAGTCATTGTAACGGAATAAGATTTTGTTTCATGTTTATTTACCAATTTCATTAATATTTATTTATGACAAAATATTTCACTCTAGGTTTTTATTTGTCTGATTAATTTAGTTGTTTTTTTTATAATGTTTTTCTCTATTGAAACCAAGTGATTTTCAAGTTATAGTCATGTATCCAGATATAAGGGTGAAATTCCTATTACTGACCATTGAACTGACAGCCTTGAACTGACCAGCTGGTGTTGGTAAACACATCTTGTGGCTAGAGAGATCAGCTCCCATAATAATCATTGAAATCTGCTGAAGCGACAGGTTAATGGCTTAATGTTGATGGGAGACTGCCTCTTAATTTACGACCACGGTAGCCCTTTAAGCTACCGAACTAAAATACTATCCTGACTTAAAAGAAGCGTAAGACATTGACCCTTCCGAAAATTGCCAGCTTGAGTGGTACCAATGGTCCCGGGTCGTTTCGCCCACAATCCCGTTCGCATACCATGTCGTCTCGCCCATCGGTCATTTCGCACATAGACGTTTCGCCCACCAAAGTCGTTCAGCCCACCATTTATCATATTTTTGTTGTAATAACGGAAAATTAGTAAATATAATAACAATTAATTGCTTTGTGTAATAGTTGCTTTAATCTGTGACATTTTGACACATTTTTGGTGCCTTTTTTTTAAAAAAAAAAATTAAATTTTTTTCTTCACAAGCAAAATATTGTGCAAGCGTAAATGTTGTATGCATACAACATAACTGGTCTAATCGTCTGTTATTGCCGCCAGGTTGCCATCAACATCTGACGGAGCATAATGACGGGCGCAGCATCTCAATAACTGAGCTGTGGTTATTTCATCGTCGGAATATCTGCTCCACAACTTTTGGATGCCTTCCTCGAGCTTGGTGTATCTTATTCTGGTCTCCCTAGTCGGCAGATTGTCAGTGACTAGACGGGACTGTAGTTCAACGAGCTCTGCCTCCTTTCGCAGAGGGACTAGACGGTAAAACGTTAGCCCGATATGACCGGCTCGTTCAATGGTTTAGCCTGTAGTGCCACCCTGGTAATAAAATAGCAATACTATTTTCAATAAGTTTAATTTAAAACTAGGTTTATACCAACGTTCACGAAGATAGAGTAAATGCTTTGCAAATTTCGCTCCGCAGATAGCCAAAACAGAAAGAAAAACATACAAATAAGCGTACCTTCAACGTCATTATTGGTTCTAATGCTGCAGCCAAAAACCGAGTCGACCATGACCGAACATTGAACACGCGATTCCCATCCACTGTTTGTCAATATAATCCACTAGTTTCTTTAGTGGTTCGTTGTTAGCCTGCCCCTTAACTCGTTGAATGTTGGTGGAATGTGTCTAGCTGGCAAGAAAGGGAGGGCGAGCAACTGGCGTATGTAGCCATGCACTGCGGCCCGCTGACATAAACATTTTAATTATCAAACTCTTTCCTGTAAATGTTGCAATTTGCAGCATAAATATGGCACGTGTCTAATTTTGAGGTTAGATTCCTTTTTTATTTACCATATTTAAAATATGAATATGCCATGTGTCAAACTCTAAGGGAAATATCAATATCAATATCAACAAAACAATCTTAAGCTGCGATATAGCAGGGTTCTTATTAATCAAAAAATGATAATATATATATATAAATACGGCACGTGTAGTCGAATTAACACAATTAACAATCTAATTAGGACGCCCGTGATGCATATTAATGACAGCTGAGTGTGAAACGAGAATTTAGACGTATTGTTGTCAAATTTGGGTAGCAGCACACGGCCTAATGTGATTTATCATTAACGTCCTTTAAGACGTAAATACCTGCCTGAAGTGGTTTCTTGGTGTAACGGGACAACAACGTCCTTTAAGACGTAAATACCTGCCTGAAGTGGTTTCTTGGTGTAACGGGACAACAACGTCCTATAAGACGTAAATACCTGCCTGAAGTGGTTTCTCGGTGTAACGGGACAACAACGTCCTTTAAGACGTAAATACCTGCCTGAAGTGGTTTCTCGGTGTAACGGGACAACAACGTCCTTTAAGACGTAAATACCTGCCTGAAGTGGTTTCTCGGTGTAACGGGACAACAACGTCCTTTAAGACGTAAATACCTGCCTGAAGTGGTTTCTTGGTGTTACGGGACAACAACGTCCTTTAAGACGTAAATACCTGCCTGAAGTGGTTTCTCGGTGTAACGGGACAACAACGTCCTTTAAGACGTAAATACCTGCCTGAAGTGGTTTCTCGGTGTAATGGGACAACAACGTCCTTTAAGACATAAATACCTGCCTGAAGTGGTTTCTCGGTGTAACGGGACAACAACGTCCTTTAAGACGTAAATACCTGCCTGAAGTGGTTTTTTGGTGTAACGGGACAACAACGTCCTTTAAGACGTAAATACCTGCCTGAAGTGGTTTCTCGGTGTAACGGGACAACAACGTCCTTTAAGACGTAAATACCTGCCTGAAGTGGTTTCTCGGTGTAACGGGACAACAACGTCCTTTAAGACGTAAATACCTGCCTGAAGTGGTTCCTCAGTGTAATGGGACTACAAGTCCTGTACGACTTAAATACCTGCCTAAGTGGTTCATCAGTGTAATGGAACTATAAGTCCTGAAAGACAAATACCTGCCCGAGTGGTTCCTCAGTGTAGTTAGAAGTCCTGTAAGACATATACCTGCCTGAGTGGTTCCTCAGTGTAATGAAACTACAAGTCATGTAAGCTTAAATACTTGCCCGATTGGTTCTTCAGTGTAATGGGACTACAAGTCCTGTAAGACAAATACCTGCCTAAGTGTTTCCTCAGTGTAATGGGACTACAAGTATTTTTTTTACTTGTGTCTATATTATACAATGTACACGAAACAAAAGAGCTAAATGGTCCTGAAGCACTCACCTGACGCCGTGTCACATTGTAGTCACTTGCAACAACAGTAGAAATGGTCCTGAAGCACTCACCTGACGACCATGTCACATTGTAGTAACTTGCAACAACAGTAAAAATGGTCCTGAAGCACTCACCTGACGACCGTGTCACATTGTAGTAACTTGCAACAACAGTAGAAATGTTCATGAAGCACTCACCTGACGACCGTGTCACATTGTAGTAACTTGCAACAACAGTAAAAATGGTCCTGAAGCACTCACCTGACGACCGTGTCACATTGTAGTAACTTGCAACAACTGTAAAAATGGTCATGAAGCACTCACCTGACGACCGTGTCACATTGTATTAACTTGCAACAACAGTAGAAATGGTCATGAAGCACTCACCTGACGACCGTGTCACATTGTAATCACTTGCAACAACAGTAGTAAAAATGGTCATGAAGCACTCACCTGACGACCGTGTCACATTGTAGTCACTTGCAACAACAGTAGAAATGGTCATGAAGCACTCACCCGACGACCGTGTCACATTGTAGTCACTTGCAACAACAGTAGAAATGGTCCTGAAGCACTCACCTGACGACCGTGTCACATTGTAGTCACTTGCAACAACAGTAGAAATGGTCCTGAAGCACTCACCTGACGACCGTGTCACATTGTAGTAACTTGCAACAACAGTAAAAATGGTCCTGAAGCACTCACCTGACGACCGTGTCACATTGTAGTAACTTGCAACAACAGTAGAAATGGTCCTGAAGCACTCACCTGACGACCATGTCACATTGTAGTAACTTGCAACAACAGTAGAAACGCGTGGGATAAAATAGCTCAGAGAAGCATTGAATAGTCATTCTACACTTCACTATCAATAAAGTAATTTTAACCGAAAGAAGTAAATAAATCTGTTCCTCGTTATTTTAAGAGATTTTTTAATTTGTGTTTGAAAATCATGTTAAAGTCAGCAGATGTCTTAATTTCTTTACTTTATACACATGGACGTGTAACAAAGAGAATATCTAATGTCTGTCATGTTTATGATGTTTATTAATGAGTTACATGATGACGCTGTGGAAGTATCTATACAGCATGAATTACAGTATTCCGTGATACAGAGCATACAGTTTACAGATATACATTATATACATTACAGCGAAATAAAATCCTAACTTGATAGTTATACAATATCAGTTTGAATGTACCACCTCTATTCTCCATATGTCAGAATCACATGTGTCAGCATTATATGTGTAAAGATTTCAGGTACATATGGCATCAGACCACTGGCAATTTCAACTTACTGAAACATCAAATTAAAATAAAACCCAATTTTTTTCCTATTCAATTTTTTTTTTTTAAAAAAGCGCTTGACTTTCGAGGACTTATTTATTGGAAAACTAAGCTGAAAAAGGGGAATTATTCTGCTTAACGTATGGCAAACGTGTCCATGATTTTATTTTTATGACAGTGAATACCTGTGTGAAGTTCATTACAATCCCTTTAAGGTGATTCTGAGATATAATGAACAATTTGTGAAGTTTCATTGTTCATTTTACACATATTCAATTATGGATATTTTAAGTGTTTGTGAATATGAATCTAGACTTTTAATCAGCCCACATGCATTATTTTATGAAAATATAACTTATAAAACCTTTTCACCATGTTCATATTGATACTGTAAATATTAATATACAATGTGATATAAACATAACAGGTACTAAGTGTCTATATATATTATTACTTGTAAGTTAGGGCAGTGACCACATATGACCTTAAAGGTCTAATGTCACTGTCAACGTCAGCAAAAAAAGACACACATAAGTATCATATGATTCTTATCGGGAGGCTTAGCAGTGACATAGCTGGACGACATTCGACATGCAAGCCTATGTTGCTAGTGGGGTACGGGGGCTTTTTTTTTTAATATATGTGCAATTCCAGACATTGTGGCGAAAAGGCACTGCGTGGTTACACGTTATGACTAGTTGGTAAAGTTTTGTTCCATTTATACATTATAAACCTGCAGTTACACACATTTTTCTTTGGATTTTAAATTACTCCATTTCAACTTGAATCCCTTCAAAAGTGTTTTGCATTCACAATACTGAGTGTAAAAATAACGTAACCGATCATTACAGCATCACCAGGATGCCCTTCTGTAACACACTGTTTCCATACAGACAAATACAGTTTACAACAGAACCTTCATTTCTGACCACATCATGTGATTAGATATTGTGTCTCTAACTATTCTTTCCACAACACTGTTTATAGGTTTCACCAGTGAAGTAAGAAGATCTCTTCTTACTTCACTGGTTTCACTCATTTCTATAGGACTTTATTTCATAGTATTCTGTCTCCAACTGGATCTGTTTCCTTACGTCTTCTGATATCTTGAGCTCTAATGTCACTTCTTCAAACACATCACTTTTAGAGATCTGTAATTATGATACAAATATAAAGGTTCATCTGTAATCAGTAATTAAGGGCTGGTAGATCTGTACCTTAATGGTTTTCACAAATTGCCAGAGATTTTGATTTATTAATTTATCTATACATGAAACACACATTTTAGAATAAATATCAAATACATGCACCATAGTATCTGACAAAATCTATCAGAGAGCAGCTCAGCTAAATTGAAACAAATTTTTGGCAATACAATAACCACAGACCTATTTTTTTATTATGTCTGTGCAATAACCTAATAAAGGGTAGACCGGAAAGCAAAAACCTGACAGGTAGATGCAGTCAACCAGCTGTATGGAGTTAGTCAGAATAAGTTCCTGACAGGTAGGTGCAGTCAACCAGCTGTATGGAGTTAGTCAGAATAAGTTAACTCCAACAAGAAATATCACTGAAGGTGATTAATACCCCTGCAAATGTGTACCCATGATGATATGCAAATCTCCACTTCATACTGATGCTTCTCACAAAGTTTGGTGAAACTAGAACTATCACTAAAGGTGATAAATACCTCTACAAACAAATCCTTAGTAAGATCAATGGCAACAATGGGCATGGCATTGAGTGAGCAGCACCAAAATTGTGTCACACACATGTACACTTCATGTTTATTACAAAGTTTCAATTCAATATCTTCAAAACTGTAAAAGTAGTTCCCTCCACAAGATTGCATATGCTGAATATAGCAATGTTTACTAAACAAAAGAGCAGTAACTCTAAATAATTGTAGTATTTTGCAAAATACCAATCGCAGATGATTTGAATAGTGCCATATAACAATATAAATTTTAAACTGAACTTGAATGCACAGTGTTTTTAGTAAGATCAAGGGCAATAACTGCACCAAAATTGTGTCAAACACATGTACACTACATGTTTATCACATACACACAGTTTCATTGAATATCTTCAAAACTGTAAAAGAAGTTCACTCCACATGATTGCAATTTTGACTAAGTGCAAGGGCAATAACTCTGCATGGAATTGATCGAGACAATCTGAAATTGTGTCATGTACATCTACACAACGATCATATACACAAAGTTTCAATTTAATATCTTGAAACCTGTTGAAGTAGTTCGCTCTACAAGATTGCATATGCTGAATATAGTAATTTTGACTAAGTGCAAGGGCAATAGCAGTAAACTGTGCATGGAACTGACCGAGCCAAACCAAAATTGTGTCACACACATCTTCACTTCATGTTGATCATATATACAAAGTTTCAATTGAATATCTAGAAAACTGTAGAAGTAGTTCGCTCTGCAAGATTGCATATGCTGAATATATAAATTTTGAATAAGTGCAAGGACATGCAAGGGCAATAACTCCGCATGGATTGACCGAGCCAAACAAAATTGTGTCAAGCACTTGTACAGTTCTATATATTCATCCTGAATATTAAGTTTCAAATCAATATCTGGAAAACTGTAGTAGTTCGCTCCACAAGATTCAACAGACCGACCGACCGACCGACCGACTGACCGCCCACCAGCTGCAGTGACTCCTATATACCCCTCTCAAACTTCGTTTGCGGGGGTTTAAATACACCTAGAGGATATGGAGAAATAGCATGGACTAGATTTTTTTCTGCGAAAATATTCAAGGGGCCAGGATGGTATAAAAAATCACTGAACCGTAACCCCATGATGATATGCCCATCTCCACTTCATATTAATGGTTCTCACAAAGTTTGTTGAAAATCCATAAAGGGGTTATGTGGAAATAGTGCAGACAAGATTGTGTACAAATATTTAAAGAGCCATAACTGTCAAAAGTCATCTAACCAGAATGAGACGACTATATGCAAATCTCCACTTCATATTGATGCTTCTCATAAAGTTTGGTGGAAATCCATCAAGGGGTTATGGAGAACTAGTGCAGATACGATTTTGATCAAACTGACCAACAGACCGACAGAGTGACTCCTATATATTAGTACCCACTCAAACTTTGTTTGCTGGGGTATAATAAATAGGTCATACACTGTTGATAAGTAAGATATAGGTTAAGTTTGGTCATGGTGACCTATATTTAGAGCTGATGTGTAGTAGTGTTTATATGCAGGAAGTTACTGTGGGTATATTAGTCTTAGTCAATGAGCTTTCCATAACTTGATCAAAATAAATAGGTCAAGGTTGGTCACAGTGACCTAACTTTAGTACTCATCAAGGTGTTTCTATATACAGACAGTTTGAAACTGTGCATACTGGTACCTTAGGAATTGAGCTTAACATAGCTGTTAACCAGGAAAAGTCCTAATTTGTCTCAATCCAATTCATTGCAAAGTTACAGATGACACAAACATTACCTGTAGTATGACCTTTGAAAAAACATTATGACCTTGAACTTTGAGGACACGGCTTTTAGTATTCAACACACACTTGTTGAAAAACATAAATGTATGAAGTTTTATTTATTTCAGTTCATCCAAAAGTTACAGAGCAGAAATGAACATTGCCTATACATGAATATAGTATGGCCTTTAAATCCAAATTATTACTGAACTTTAAGGTACAGACCCGATCTATGTACATGACACTATCTTATTTAAGTTTAATAAATTTATCTCAATTCATTCCAAAATTTCCAGTGAATGCGAACAATACCTATATATATGCACATGGGTCGACCCTTGAACCCAGAATGTATGACCCTAACCTTAGAGGTGTGAACCTGATTTTAGTTTGTGTCGGTACTTGCAAAATACATATTAAATTAAATCAAGTTTAAATAAGTCCTTAGTTTTAAGAGTCTAGGGAATTTTCAATTTTAAAAATCTGTAAATCTGTAAAATGTTAATGGCCCATTGGGCTACCACTCGGCAATGAAGGGGCATTTTTTGCTTGTTCTTATTGCTTTTTTAAAGTGCCTAAGACAGTCAATGTTATGAACTCACCTCTTTAAATCCAATTTTTGTAAACATGTTGAGACTGGGTGTATTGCTGTAACCAATTTTGGCAGTGATGGAACAAACGCCCAAGGATTCTACACCTACAAACAGCATCAACAACAGGTACATCAATAAGAATAGCTGTAGCAATGATTCATCAATAAACATAAACCAATACAGATCCAGACCCCATTGTCATAAATAATTGTGTTTGTTAGTTGATATCATAGTGTAAACCATTACCTTTATACATTTGTGTATATTTCCGGTAAACTCATATCCTTTATACACATGTGTAAGTTGTACACAGTAAACTCATAACCTTTATAGACATGTGTAAGTTTTATACAGTAAACTCAGAACCTTTATATATACATTTGTGTAAATTGTACACAGTAAACTCATAATCATTATACTTTTGTGTAAATTGTACACAGTAAATGCATAACCTTTATACATTTGTGTAAATTTTACACAGTAAACTCATAACCATTATACTTTTGTGTAAACTGTACACAGTAAATGCATAACCATTATACACGTGTAAGTTTTACACAGTAACCTCATATCCTTTATACACATGTGTAAGTTTTACACAGCAAAATGCATAACCTTTATACACGTGTAAGTTTTACACAGTAAACTCATATCCTTTATACACATGTGTAAGTTTTATACAGCAAAATGTATAACCCTTATACACATGTGTAAGTTTTACACAGTAAACTCATATCCTTTATACACATGTGTAAGTTTTACACAGTAAACTAATAACCTTTATACACGTGTAAGTTTTACAAAGCAAAATGCATAACCTTTATACATATGTGTATGTTTTACACAGCACTCATATTCTTTATACACATGTGTAAGTTTTATACAGTAAACTCATAACCTGTATACACATGACAGTGTAAGTTTTATAGAGTAAACTCAGAACCTTTATACATTTGCGTAAATTTTACACAGTAAACGCATAATGTTTATACTTTTGTATAAATTATACACATTTGTATTTACACAGTAAACTCATAACCTTTATACACATTTGTAAGTTTTACACAGTAAACTCATAACCTGTATACACATGACAGTGTAAGTTTTATAGAGTAAACTCAGAACCTTTATACATTTGCTTAAATTTTACACAGTAAATGCATAATGTTTATACTTTTGTGTAAATTATACACATTTGTATTTACACAGTAAACTCATAACCTTTATACGTGTAAGTTTTATGCAGTAAGCTCATAAACTTTATACACATGTGTCAGTTTTACACAATAAACTCATAACCTTTATACAGACATGTAAGGTTTACTCAATAAATGAATAACCTTTATATACTGAAAGGAAAAATAAACACAGGGTGCGTATTTCCTCTATATATTGCATATCGACACACTTAATTCCATATATATTCCAAGGAAATCCCAAGATGTTTTGCAAAAAAAAAAAGTGCAGTTAGTTAGAGAAAGGACACAACTGTGATGTTGTAGACGTTTTAATCACAGTACACGTTGTAACAAGAAATTCATAAATGCTGAAGTTCCTCTTTGAAAAATTGAGCCAGTTCAGTACTGTATTTAATGTTAAGTGATTGCAACATTTAAAGCCTAAGTTTGCTCACCTGCTTGAGCCAAATGCGCATTCTGACGATAATGAAACTTTAAAGGGGTAACCATTGGTGTGTTCAGTGCTGTTTAAACCTTCTTTCTAAAAGGACAGGCCTAATGTCGCCTTGTACCATTCGATTAGCAGTACCATATTAAACATACAATATATAGCGGAAATACGCACCCTGCATTTCTTTTTCCTTTCAGTATACATTTGTTTAAGCTTTACACAGTCAACTCATAAACTTTATACACGTGTAAGTTTTGAGTTAATATAAGACCTACCATATCTCATCATTGAATGTAGAGCTTCCTTACCAAGACCTTTACCTCTAGCGGAACTCTCTGTGAAATAATAAAACATTTGGTTAGGACATAATGGCTTCAGTGAACGGGAGTCCCTGCCAAAATTGGTGGGGCTATACTGTTTTGGCCTTGTCAGTCCATTCATTTGTCCATAGTTCTTGCTCATATTCTCAAAATGCTTTCACGAATTACTTTCATATTTTATTTGTTGATTACTAAGGGCTTACAAAAACATTCTGTCATATTTCTGATCACTTGCGACCACAAGGTCAATCTCACATACTCGAAAGTTTTGTGTTTAACGGGGGCATTAGTCATATATGCGTCAATTCTAGTTTTCCATATCATGATATATAAACAACATAATAAACAATTTCATTATATTCAAATGAAATGTTTTTTCCTTCTCAAATTAAATGTTGTTAAACACCCACCCTCTAAAGGTTGAGCAATTTTCTGAAGATTTCTGATCATTCCTTAGCACTGGATTGTCTTTCATTTTCATCTTGTCCAGAAAATTATTTGCCGTAAAATTATCAATGTATCACGTTGATGTCCTTTGGAAAGCGATATACTTTCACCATTTTTAGAGTTTTCAACAAAAACCTGTGACGATTTATCATTTTTCAATAACCATAAGCATAACTATCAATAATGGATTCCAAAGCTGTCGTAAAATAATGTTTGTTACTCTCGAGAAGGCATTTTTAGGCCGAAAAATTGATGAGCCGTTACAGTTTTCGTATAGCATATTAAAATCATCGGAGAGTTTTTTACCGTACACTATCATGTATTTATCTCACTGATCATAACAAATTATTTGAATTATACAGTTATTTTTGATAATAAGAGTTACATAATATTATATTATATAATATAAAGTATGAGGGGTGTTCAAAAAGTAACCGGAAAAGTCTTCTAACTTTTAAATGGGTGAGCGTTTTAGCATCAAAATGTACATAAATGTGTAAAAATAGAGGAATAAAACACAAGTCATTTTGACAATATTGCTTAAAACACTTTTCAGGATCCCCATAGCAATGTCAATATTGTCATAACGTCTTTTGTATTTTATTCATTCATTATATATTTTTACATTTAAAAGTTAAAACATTTGTCCAGTTACTTTTTGAACACTCTCATTTGTATATGTCATATAAGTAAATGTTGAGACAAAGATACGGTACACCTACCAGCAATCATAATCTCTATTTCTGCCGTGGACATATCCTCCTCATCATTAAAGAACAAATTCACATCTCCTACCATGCAGTCTGCAAATACCAGCAAATAAAATTTTATTCAAAATGCTTACAAATATATATTTTGATACAGTACACAATTAAAAAGACTGGAATGAAAACAAAATATTTTTATTTTTCTCTCAGTCCTATTTATTATAACAAAGATATTAGGTCTGTGGATTTCTATTGCAAACACTTTCAGTGAACTATTGTTTTATTGTGCTTCTGTTCTCGATGATACACCGAGGAAGTGGGCATGTCTGTCGTTCGGTACATTGGCATAGTTTAATATCAAAAAAAACTTCAGGCACTTTAAACATTTTCATTAGGATATTGTTTACACTGTTAACTGATGCAAAGGTGACCTAATAGACCATACTGAGATAAATATAAACTTATGACAGTACAACCATTATTGATATTTCAAAGAAATGTGGTAGGCTTGTACATAAGAAATGTTCTTGATGTTAATGCTTTTATATTTTCTTAAAAATTATAATTATATATTTCGTTCGAAGCTCATATGGCAATTTACACGTTTTGAATTTTTTGATTTTTTTTTTTTAACAGAACAGAAAAAAACAACACTTAACAACTTAAAATCCAGAGCACATTTATTGTTACAACCAATTTTTTGTCATATTTGCACATTGTCAGATGAAAACATTAATATCACTGCTGTCATTTTGATGCCATCCTGAAATATGTTCAAAACCCAGTGTGTATATGTTTTTCCGGGTTATGTGGCTATCCCTCATTGATGACCAGTTTAAAGCAACAACAACCAAACATATCTCTCTGCCAAGATTCATTGAAATATTCCTATAAAACCAATCTCATTAAAACCAGACCCTTTATCTAGCTACGATACTCTACACAACTAAAGATCTGATAACACTGCATAGGAGGTCATGTCAGATTGACCTTACAATTAGCCAATTAGATTTCAGCCTTTAAAACCACTCGGTATAGACTGCTTCACTGCGCATGTCATGTTTCAGTCAAACACTGTGGAGCAGTCTATGCTCGGTATTGAAAGAGACAATGTCCGTAACTTTAATCTTATAAAACACAAAATAACTGTGTTGACAAACATAACACACTAACCATTATTGAATAGTTACTGAAAAAAAAAACAAGCTTGTTTGACGGAATTCAATAGCGGTACAAAAACAGATGTACCGATACGTGGGGTTGAACCCACAATAAAATTACGCTCGCGAATAATAACAGAATGTCACAATAGTCCATGTCGCTACCAACTGAGCTAAGCGGGCAAGCCATACTAACACATACTATTTAGAAAACCTAATGTTGTAATAATCTCGGTAGAATATATATTTTTCAGATATTGTTCCGAATGTTGATTTTCTTCATATTCTTGATGTAAAACATGCCATTTAGTTCATTTCTTTGAATTTTTTCATGCAATCCACAGCAATAACACACGAAGACTTATCTTTTTTCGGATGTAGATCTATGTGTTTTATGTGGATTTTCGTTTGTTCCGTTCACTCGAACATCATCTGAAATGCATATGAAACGCGCGATTTCATTGGTTGAATTTAGTTGATCTTCTCATGAATATTGATTAGATGAAAGGTCGATCTGACGTGACCTCCAAGGCAGTGTTGTCAGATCCTATAGCGAGAGTATCAAAGCATAATTAGGATATGATTTTAATGAAATTCCTATAAAACAAAACTGTTACTTTTAAAAAATGCACTTTCCTGAGCTTGAATGCCAAGTAGCAACAAGTTACCTTTATGAAAATAATACAACTTTATAACAAGTCTTAAAATGACAGCTCTATTGCGGTATCTACATCCGACATAGATTACATGGAAACTACAATTAATGACGACCTGCGTAAAATATGGAATTGGTCAAAGCAATGGCTAGTAAAATTTAATCCATCTAAAACTGAAGTAATGTTCTTTTCACTTGCAAACAGAAACCGTCCGTCTTTGATATTTGAAAATACTCAACTTAACTTTGTTGACCAACATAAACATCTGGGAGTAACCCTTAGTCATAATGGGTCCTGGCATCAACTTATTTCAAATATTGTAACATCTGCGTCTAAGGTTCTAGGTTCAATGAAATTAATGAAATTTAAATTAAAACGTCAAACGCTTAATGAAATATATAAATCTTACCTTCGACCTATTTTAGAATACGCGGCTATAGTATGGGATAGCTGTACAAATTATGAAAAAGATAATTTAGAAAAATACAATATGAAGCCGCGCGAATAGTTACTGGCCCGACTCGTTTTGTCTCTATACACAAATTGTTAACTGAAATTGGTTGGGTTTCTCTGTCCGATAGAAGACATATCCAAAAGTTGATATTTACCTACAAGTTTAAAAATCGAGATTTACCGAGTTATTTATTCCCCGCAACTATTGCAGAATCGAATCCTTATAACTTGAGAAACAGTTCCAACTTCGTTACTTTACCTAGAGGAACAGAAATGTTTTCGAGATCAGTCCTACCGTCATCTCTAAAACTTTGGAACGAACTTGATATTAACATTCGCGAAGCACCATCCTTTTCGATTTTTAAAACTAGACTTAAACAATACTTTAAACCACCGATATTACCTCAATACTACACATTGGGTGATAAATACCTTTCAGTTATACATGCGCGTTTGCGAAACAATTGCAGCAAATTAGCTGATCTCTACCTTAATAATTTGAGGGATAATCCCAATTGTATATGCGGTGATGGTGTTGAAGATGCCGAGCATTATTTGTGTAGATGGTAATTTTTAGAAATGAAAGACGGCAATTGTTTTTAGACACTCGTATATTTCATCCCTTAAGTCCTCGCAAACTTTTATACGGCATCGACCAACTAACGGATGAGGAAAATCATATTCTATTTACTCAAGTTCAAAACTATATTAAGAACACTAAAATGATTCCAAAATCCTTAACTTGTATTGAAATACCATTGTATTTTGTCTAGATCAACTGTCGCTATGTTTCTATCAGCCTGAACGGGGATATCGGGTGTTATTTCGGTGGAGATTGCGTGGGGGTAGAGTGGCAAGGCAATATCATATTTAGTAATATCATATTTAGTATTACTAAATCATGCAAAAACTGGGCTACATGATCTGAGGCAGTGTTTTATTGCATATTAAAACATTACCTATTTCATGCTTGTCTCCCTTTTCTAATCCTTCTCTGTCTAAAATGATGAACGTACATTCTACAAAAATGTATAAAGAATAGCATTAGTTTGGTAGGCAAGTGTATAGAAAATAACATTATTTAGTTAGGCAAATGTACAATCTCATTAAAATCAGACCCTCTAGCACGCTACGATACTCTACACCTAGAAGCGGGAGTATTAAAGCATAATTCGGATTTAATTTTAATGAGATTGGGATGAATAAATCTATGCGCATTTATCAAACTCGAGGCTCTAGGAATTTCACATTTTGACTTAAAAATTACTAATTTCTACCCTTGCATAGTTACACCAGGGTTCTTATACTACACATACTATAGTATATTAAAGAAACCTGAATACATGTTATCAGAAATTGCTAAAAAAACAACATGTGGAGCTGCATTTCAAAACAAGACATTCCTAAGTTCCAAATAAGGTACAAACTCTAAAACGAATGAAAGTAACACATAACTTGCTGACTTTGACAAAAGGACATCAGGGCACAAATATTCCACTCGTCCGCTTGCCATGACGAGTCCTTATTGGCGCAGAATGAGAAGAAATTCAGATAAATTTTGTAACAATTTGACCATTCAAATATTACGTAGGACGAATAACTCAGAAACAAATTTTTCTGCCCTGGCCTTTCTTAACACAGTTAGTGTTTACCCTACTTTTTAAACCAATCAGATGACTCAGTATTGCAAATACTGGCTACATTTATTCATGAAGCATTTACTACCAGCGTTCCTCACAGGTTAGAGATATATAGAGACCATCGATACACCTATGGTAAACACTAAGCTGGATAGAGACTATGAAGAGAAATCTTCACCGTTAAGAAACTGCGGTCGTCGCTTCGCTCTATCCCTTTAGGTTTCTTAATGGTGAAGATTTCTCTTCATAGACTAAGTTATTAGAATTACGATGATCTCACTGTTTTGATCATTTCTCCACGATTGCTGCATGGCATACTCCTGATCCAAAGTGAGAGGTTCTGATGCCGTCAGTTCCTGTAACTCTTCTGATTTCATCCACTCATGATACCTGCAATGTTACAATTACCACTCATGATACCTGCAATGTTACAATTACTATTGCAATAAATTAATTATTAAAGAAACTAACTCCCCAATTAAAAACGACAAAATTACACTAAGGCCACAATAAATTAATTGTTAGTTTCTCATCCAAATTTATTTCAAAATAGGGGTGGAGGGGATGAGAATCTAGCAATTAATTTATTATGGCCTAACCAACCGTTTATCAAAACTCTATCCTGTATATGTGCGAATTAAACGTATAGTTTAATAAATAGATTCTTAAAATACCGATGAATGAATATGAGTAAAAAGAATTATGAGTTGGTAAATATCAATTGAAGCTCCAGTTTTGCAGTTTGGCCTGGCTGATGACAGCTATTTAGTTTGGATTCTCAAAATATGTAAGTTATATATATCATGTATATACCGCATCATCAGTAGGTTTAGACTGTTTGGCTGTTGTTGGCGGGATAGCTACTTTAAACTACTATAGAAACATTACATGTGTAAACATGATCTTAAAAGGTCACTGATCTTGGCAATAGCTGATGCTGCCATGATTCTTAACAAATAATCTGACTGTGGAGTTTGGTATCGTCTGCAAAAAAGTTTATCTATCGAATACGCTTCATTTCGTAAGCCGTTTACATACAATGACTAGAAATATGTCCATGGGTAACGGATTTTCCCAGTGGAAACAATCAGCAAAAAAATTTAAAATTTTACAAAAAAGGGCCGTTACTGCAGTAATACAAGATTGATTTTGATGCAGAATCAATATGCACATTTTGACATCATAGATAAGCATCCTGTAAAGTTTTGAAAAAAATCTGTTGAAAACTGGGAGGAGATACATGTAGACACACAAGATATTTTAATACAGAGTCGATTTTGACACCGAATCAATAAATATATCTTGACATCATAATGTAGGTAAGCATCCTGTAAAGTTTCGAAACAATCGGTTGAAAACAGATGGAGTAGATAGACACACAAAATATTTGAAAGTAAAATTTAACGAAAAACGGTCGTAACTCCAGAAATACAAGGTTGTTTTTTTACGCTGAATCAATATGCACATTAATACAACTCTATGGACTAAATAATATGCACACCCTGACATCAGAGGTATAAATCCTGTTAAGTTTCGAAACAATCGGTGCAATACTGCGGAAGAAGATAGACGTACAATTTTTTTTTGTATGAATGAACAGTCACTCGGACGGACGGATATGGCTAACAATATATGCCCCATCACCATTCGGTGGTGAGGTCAAGGATGGACATGGCTAATGCCGTATGCCCCCGCAAAAGTCCATATGGAGCCCTGAGGAACACCGATAGTAACTATTCCTTGCAAGTTTTTAAACAATATATTTTCGTTTTTATTTGGTATTTTAACTTATTTTAGCAAACTTATATGACCCAAATTGACTTCCGTAGATTTTTTTCTGAACGAGCTCTTCAGCGAGTACTGACTGTTCTATTTTTAGTAACATCATGCACTTTCAGTTGACACAGACCATCTGCAAGTAGGTAAATTATAAATTGATTTATAACATTTTAAAGAGGTTGAAAAGTTGACTTAGTGAAAAATTGATAAAATAGGTATGTAAAACTTCAATAAATAATAACTTAGCTTTACCCTTCTGAATTTGATTTTGTTTTTTAAGCTTGTCAAATAGCTAATCAATCTGTTGACTGTAATCACATGCTGATCACCTGTCATTGAGCTTCATAGCGTCGGAGAACTATGCAAAGTAAAATGTACCTGGAGATTATAGGTACCTCGAGAAAACTTGGTCATGTCAGGGAGTAAGTACAAGTATACTTGGTCATGTCAGGATCAAAACACACTTGAGATTGCTTTTTTTCATCCTTTTTTTCATCCATTATCACTCATTTTTATGTATCAACCCGCCAGTCACAACTGAAGATGAACAGAAGAATAGTGTAGTATGACATTACTTAACAACGTGTTCTTTCTCATAAGGTACAAGAACTGTTTTCTTGCCCAGTATTTTCTTATTTTCATTGCTCTTCATTTCCTTTCCGTTTCCCAAACATTTTACACGGTGCTACAGTAGAATATTCCCTTGTTCTATAAATGATATCAAGTTGAACTTTAGTCGTTTTTTAAATCAAATTAAATCTTAGAACAAAACCTTTCATTAATTGTATTCTTAAATGTGCAGCTCAATGTACAGTCATCACCAAATTAGTCTTAAAGTTTGTATAAATACGAAGTATCTGATTTTCACAGTTAACAAATCTCACACTCGCTCTTCTATGATAGAGGTAAAAACATAAACTGACAGATGGCGGAAAATTCAAGTCAATTTATGCCCTCTCAGACTCCAGTAAAAGCCACAATAAGGGTTCCTGTTGGGCATATTATTCTCAGCTCAAAATGGAGAAATTCAAGCCTATCAACTGCACTACAGGGTGAGTAGTTTCATTTGTAATGAAATTTGACAAATAACGGAATTCATTTCAAAGAAAGTTCAAATTGTTATGCCATAACTTATGGTCCAGTCCCAATCAAGCAATCTCATTAAAATCAGACCCTTTAACATTCTACGATACTCTACACTACAAGGATCTGACAATGCTCCATTGAAGGTCACGTCAGATTAACCTTACGATTAGCCAATCGGATTTCATCTTACATAATTGCTTGGTACTAATAAGGCCTTTCAGAAAATCATTCCAGTTCAGACCACCGAACAAGCAGGACGTCTTGCGGCCGTCTGGGACAAAGTGACCCCGCAAGGCCTGCCGCTGTCTGGAATCAACCGCCCGACTCCGTACAATACAGAAGTGTGTGCTGTACAGTGTGGCATAGCCTTGGGAAGGTTTGGACATACCTCAATATATGCTGTATATATGCACAGACCTAATAACAAATAGATTGGACACTATGAAAATTATCTAAATATCGCGTGGCACAGTGCGAAAATTTCACAGTTTTTTTCCCAACTTTAAACATACATATTATGAAGAGTTGTTTAGATACAAGTTTAATTCATGCCAAATACCATCACAAATTTTTAATTTTAAACATCATTTTATACAATTTCTTACTTTCAAGATAAACATAAATTATTATAATACCATTTTGCTATTCACTGTATCGTTTGAATGTATTCTCATCAAAATCAGTGAATAATTGAGAGAGGAGATAGAAGGAAAAATTAAGGTGCCACGTGATATTTTGGTTACTTCATTGGTTAAGATAGGAAGTTTCCTATCTGTTTATTAATATGTCTGTGATATATGTTTTTAACCTGTTTTTAACGTGACCGAAAGATGGATGATTGAAGACTTCTACAGAAAACTGACGTTGTTCCTGCGAGATACCCCTAGTCACTGCGAGTCCCCACATATGATGACAAGAGGTAGTCTACGATGGAACACGAAGACGACTCGCTATAAACCACAATGGACACCGAAGATGGATAAACCCTGCGGAATACTCTCTTATATAAGTTCAGTTATATCAGTGAGTACATCGGAGGAGCCATTACCTATAGAACACGGGCAGCACATGCAGCTGGATCGACCTACATGGGATACTTCACCAGATGCGTGGAGCCTTCTGATTGGCGGAGAGCTATTAAACATCTTTCGAGCCGGAAATGGGATTGACCTACTTACCATCTTTGCAGTCATCCCATTGGTCGAAAACTGCAATTCTTCGATTGGACTTATTAATCTACTTGGACTTTTCTAATCTTCTACAGACTTTCAAAGAGGGGTTTCTACTCCAACGTGCCACCAACTCTAATCTACTGCTGCTATCAACGATAATCTGCTTTGGACGAGAGATACCAACCTTCCCCGGACTCATCTGCACTCCGTAATCTTCTATAGAAAAGCTCGCTAAAATGCGTCATGCATTATACAGCGAGGGTAAAGAAAAACTTCTACTCACTAGGTCTTATAAAGAGATGTTTTACTGGATATAGTGGGTGAATAGAAATACCGAAATGCACCGAAACACCAAAACACACTACTGGGAAACCGAAACGCACTAGTAACACCGAATCACACACTATATATATATTGTTTATCTGTTTTAATATTTATTATTTATGTTTTATGTAAATAGTAAGAACTTGTGGAATTTGTGGAATAGTGACTTGACGTCTTAATTATGTGTAAAATAGCATGGATATAAATATGTAGGTCTATGAATATAGAAATCAATGTAAAACAAACAAGCACATAATTATGTATAATAACAGATTTATTGACATAATGTATTTAACAAATATGAAGACATGATATGTAAAATAAACATCAAAGACACAACGTTTTTAAATAAGAATGAAAACCCCTTATAAATTAAATGTTTCTTATTTTTTGAAGAAATTATTTAACATAATTTATCTAAAGTATTATACTGCCTCAGTGAATAAAACACGGGGAAGGTAGTCTGTATGGTGAATACAGATACAGCTCACATATTAGTGTTACACATAATATAGCCGAGTACACTATACATAATGTTTAGAGACAATGGCCTACTCTAATGTGAGCTTGGTGTGAGTACAGTATTAAGGATATACAAAATATAATAATCCGTTAAAATATACTGTAAAGCCTAACAAAAAAATATGTGTGTTTCCGGTTTCCCGACCAACCCTACTTTTTCACCGCCGACCCTAAATATTTTTAGCAAAAAAAAAAAATTAAAAAAAAAAAAAGGAAATATTACAATCGAACAACAATTATTTTTATTCAAATGATAATTTTATTAGCCAGAGTTGTTAAGCATCTAATCTGGATCTAAACTATTTGCAAAGGTTATCAAGAATTTGCCTTAGTACAAAAATGGCATAATATATGCAAACAATATATATAAAAAAATATCTAAAAAAAAAGAAGGTTTTCCTACCTAACTACCCTTACTTTTTGACAGGAAGAAACCAGAAACACATACTTTTTTTTTAGGCCTAACATGCATAATAAATACTCGGGGTAAGATTCCCCAGGGGGATCTCGCCAACTGGGAAGGCGAACCCTTTGAGGTCAGTTGGGCCCTCTGCGGTGGCCAGATGCTTGCAAACCCCCACAAACATGTACATGTATATACAACCATTGAAGTATATCGAACATCACGTTTGTCATTACATGTATCATAGACAGATTATTGACTTTATCTAAAAAAAACTTCTCAAAATGTATGGCAAAACATATCTATTTATACAAATGCAACCAATTCCTAAAATATACCATGCATAAACACATTAATATTTATACAAATGTACATATGTACAGTTAACCTACATGTATGCAAACATATTTCTACTTTTTTATAAATTCATAAAACAGGTGTTCACACTTAACTTAGCAACACACACATTAGATATTTGAGAAAACAAAGTATTTCAAAATTAATTAAAGAATACAAGACATTTGAAATCGATTGAAATATAGAAGCTGAAGAAGCTAATGCACGTGGCTACATATAAATAAAACAATAGTGGATTTTATATAAATGGAACAATAGGGGATTAATTAACATTAATTAAATAAATTAGGCATACAATGTCACATTATTATATGCATACATGTTTTGGTTAGTTAAGCCGGATCAGGGCTAACCTTTATATTTTATTATTCTATCATGTAGATCTATATCTTTATCAATTTGTGATTTTTTGTTTTACATTTTCCCATGATTTTACTTGTCATTCTCTTTTCATTTACAAGTTAAAACATTATATTTTTTTCTAAGCAGAAAAACCCTCTTCATTATCAAAAGATTTACTGCCCTTCATTGAATACTTTTAATACAGTACAGGCCTTTTCACTGTGTGTCGGTGATTTCACTGCGTTCCGGTAACAGGCCTAACTGCACGCACATTTTGCACTGTGTTCCTGTGTTTTCGCTGCGTTCCAGTGTTTCGGTGCATTTCGGTGTTTCTGTACACCGGGATATAGTCATATACACCACACAAGATTTCTACTCTATATAGTACTGTTATTAGACCAGGATTTGAGTATGGTTCATCAGAATGGTGCCCATGGCTAGTTAAGGATAAGCAAAAGCTGGAGAAAGTTCAGAAGAAATGTCTCGCTTTATGTTGTACTGAGAACCTTCAGTTTGACACACTAGAGCCGATTTGATTGATGTATATAAATTTCTGTATGGACATTATAAAACTCCACCAGATACGCTTTTCACCTTATCTGAGAATTCTTTACGAGGACATACTCTCAAGTTAAGTGATATCAGAAAAAAATCTTGAGCAATCGGGTAGTACCACTATGGAATGATCTTACTAATGATCTGGTTATGTCGCCAAGTAGTGCTTCTTTTAAAAGGAAATTGAGAGCTGACCTCCATTGAGTCAGCTAAAATACAAAGTATACCAAGTAACTTTTATAAAACACAAAGTAATGGCATTGACAAACATAATACACCAACCATTAATGAATATTTGCAGATAAAAAAAATAAAGAAAAGGTTGTTTTATGGAATTCAATATCGATACAATTTTTTTTACCGATTTGTGGGATTGAACCCACACTAAAATGACACTCGCGGGTCAACAGTCGAGTTTGCTGTCAACTGAGCTAAGCGGGCCAGATGTACTATGTCCTACTATTTAGAGTACTAATCGCATAATATTTTCGGTGGAATAAATATTTTCAAAACACAATATCTTGATATAAAACATGCCATTTAGCGCAATTTCTTCAGAAGCTAGACATAATTAACAGAGTCGATTTTGTAAGGGTGTTAAAGGTCTTGAATATCTACCTGTGTCTCTATTCTAAGTGGATTAGAGCTAACTCTAAATTTAATCAATGACGCATCAATCTAAATACTATTAATAACTAGAAAAATATGGCTTGAAACAAACAGTGTGTTTTTTTCATTTAATTTTTAAATGTCACTCTTGTGTTAGTGAAATGCTAGTAAAATGCCAGAGCTACAGATAATACAGTAACAGGTGCAGACCCAGGATTTGACGTTAGAGGTGGCGTGAAATCTTTAACACTAAAATTACTGGTTTCCTACATGTATAGCATTTGGTAGAAATAGTACAAAATCACCAAAAGAGTAAGATTTAGTGTTTCAAGTTAATTATTATGTTTTAGACACCAAACATTTAATTGGGTAAATAATTATGAGAACTAGTGTTTAAATACATAGCATTTGAAAATAAGGAAATGTCCTAAATACGACATTGAAATATATCGCAAATATAGAGAGTTGTTACACGCCACGCAAATATTCTTTTATGGTTACTGCCGATACACTTTTAAAAAAAGAATCGTCAGTACCAGTATGTCAAAGGTGAAGGTCATATTGACCTGACCCAAAGGAAATGCGCCTAAGCAAATGGATGTATAATGCCCCATTACGCAGTGCTCTTGTTAAAACCTGGAGTTATTATGGTATTTTGCTTGTTCAAACAAAGGCTTTAAGTCTCAGTGACGATGTGTTTGTTTTACAGGCAGTGTAAGCACCCTGTATGAGGACAGTCTTGGTTACATCGACTTCCATCCTGCCACTCAAATGGGTGTGATTTTTGCTGCAGAGGCGGATCTTGTGTCACAGTCTGGTATTAGGAGGAAACTCGCTAAGCTTAGAAAGGTTAGTTTGTTTAGAATTTCTTTAACAGAGATTTTTTTGAGGAAAAGTCTTAATAAATAGAGGATACTTGTTGTTTTGGGGTGAATTAACAGATTTTATTTCATCGAGAAGTGAGAAAACTTTATATTTTCACGAATGCAAAGCATGAGTGAAAATATTGAAGTTTGTTTGAGATGAAATCAAATCTATTATTAACGACAAAACAACAAACATTCTTTTTATTTTATACCTTATAACAGTGTATGCAGAAACCAAATATATTTGGCGACTTCATCGGCTTAATATAGTAAAATTATGATTCACCATAACTTGTAATAATTAACCGATTTCAATGAAATACAACTCACTTAATCTTAGCTAAATTAATATAACATTCATACCAACTTTTTGGGAAAAAGAAAAGGCAAACTGACATTTCAAATGTAAATGCAACAGTTTTAAAAATACTTGACCAATTTTCAAAAACTATAGCTTATTTTCTTATTAAGACTAATTCCATGCAAATGACATAAATGAAACAGTTACTTCTAAAAAAAGTTTTTGACTTTAAAGGGACACAAGGCAATCTTGATTTTTGTAAAACTCTCGGCGTTTCGTTAGTTTTTCTACATAAATTGCATTTGTTTTATCATTAATATTAATTATAAGAATAACTTGGTATAAAGCCAGTTGTTTTTGCATATTACTAACTGTTGATTATATTTCACCAATAATATAGTCAACTCTATGGAAGAATAACAAAGGAAATTTAAAAAATCATATATGCAAGCATGTTTAAAGTCAAAATGATACAAGATTAATAAATTGAGGAGCTAATTTAATGCTTCAGAAACAGAAGTTCTGGTAGTGAACAAATAAAACTATATTTCACACATATGAAATACCACTTTATTTCACTGCTAAAATCCACTATTTATTGCTAAGTGTAAAATAAATTACCGAGATCTAATAATTATACCCCTGCTTTCACAAAGTGAAGTGGGGGCTTTATTATAAGGAATCAAGTCCATAACATTGCATCCCTTCCTGTCACGTAACATATTTTTGTCCTGTCCTATCAAGTCACATTGCGTAAGACATTTTTATAACTTTTTTTTTTTTTTTTTTTTTTTTTTTTTTTTTTTTTTTTTTTTTTTTTTAATTTAATATTTTATTTCACAAGAAAACATTTGTAAGTCATATCATACAATAATGCATAACGTGAAACAGTTTAGTTATGTAGAGAGTAGATGGAGAAAATAGTTCATAGAAGAAAGGAAGAGAAGTAAGACAGACACATAATACAGATGGAAGAAGTGAAAATGTACGATGAAAGAAGTAGAGTTTCGGTTTGTCTAATTTGGTGTCTAATAATTATACTTAATCGATCAGTTAATAAAGTTTCGCCATTTTGTCTCATTGGTCTCTAATTTATCGTTCGCAAGTGCTATACATTTTTCAATTTCGATTCGTCTGTATAGATAAGTCTTGAAACAAATAAATTTAGGAATGGTGTTTGTGCATTTATTTCTAAAAATAAAATACTTTCCACTAATAATCAAGAAGTTTTTTATAGTGTTATTGATAGAAAAATCTGTTATGCCAAAAGATATAGTGTCAAAGTTCAAATCTATGAATAGGTTTAAGCCGGAAATGTATGTTTTTAACTCCGACCAAAACGTTTGAGCAATATTACATTCCCAGAACAAGTGATTTACAGATTCAATATGCATACTGCAAAAGTCGCAGAGATTGGACTGAACAATATTGCATTTGAATAAAAATTTATTTGTCGGTACTATGCGCATTAAATATTTATATTGAAATTCTCGGAGTTTCGTATCTATAGTTGCTTTCATTGGCAGCATATATATTTTTTTCCAGGTTAATGTAGTATTTGTAAAAGCTTCCCATTTTTTCTCTGATTTAATTTCTATTTTTCTGTCAATATTCATTTGATATTCATATAAAAATTTATTGGCCCGTTTAGCCTTTAACAATTTGTTTAGGAGTGTCTCATCTCTTTTTATATTTATATTTTCTAACTTTAATTTTGATTTCCAATCTTTTGGTATACTTGATAGTATAGACATATAAAATAAGAAATCGTGTTTAGAGATCTCATATATATCAGCTAGATCTTTAAAAGTGTAAAACTCTTTTTTTCTATAATCATATAATTGTTCTATAAATTGTATTCCTCTATCAAACCAGGACTTTTTGAAAATTGTTTTATTTCCTACTTTTATGTTTGAGTTATTCCAAATGATTTCTTTACCTATTACGTTTGTTTGATTTTGAAAGTGAATGTGTTGCCATGCAATTACAACGTCTTGCAAAAAACCGTTGTTTGGAATTAACACTTTCATATCTGATTTATTTAAGTTACATTCAAATAACAATTTACTACCATAATTTGAAATTTTATCGGCATAAAAAATCTTCCATTTGCCGTTATTTTCAGAGTCAAATATTCGTTTTATCCAGCCAGCTTTTAGAGATATCAAAAATTTATTTAAATCGATCATTTTCAGTCCTCCATCTTCATACCCTCGAGTAATTACTTCTCTTTTAATTTTATCAGGTTTGTTATCCCATAAAAAATTGAACATGGTGTCGTTTAGACTTTTTATATATTCTTTTGGAGGGTTCGGAAGTACTGTCAACGGGTAAATCAACTTGGGCAAAGCAAAGGATTTTAGCACAGTAATTTTCCCAAGGAGTGTCAGCTTTCTGTGCTGCCATTGTTTCAAACAATTACAAAAAGCATTTATCTTAGGTATTAAATTTGATTGGAAGTTTTTTGATTTGTCAGTATGAAACACCATTCCTAATGATTTTACATTATCAGAGCACCAGTGAAACTTTTTGTTCGCACAGTAGATTGTAGCATTATGTTTTAGACGGCCCGCTCTTAGTACAGTACATTTGGATATATTTAACTTGAGACCAGAAATAAAGCTAAAATTATCTAGTACATCAATTAAAGTTGTAAAAGATTTTTTTGATCCGTCTGTGATGAATGTGGCATCGTCTGCAAATAATGATTGCTTGAACTCATGTCCTTTGATGTTAACACCTTTTATGTCTGTATTAGTATGTATTTCATATGATAAAAGTTCTATGCATAAAATGAACAGATAAAGGGACAATGGACATCCCTGGCGTACTCCTCTGGCAATAGTAAAGAAATCTGACATGTGTCCATTATTAATGATACAGCTTTTTGAATCCGAGTTAAATAGTTTTACCCAATTTATAAGTGATTCTCCAAAGTTGAAGTGTTTAAGACAGTTTATTATAAAACCATGATCTAAACTATCAAAAGCCTTTTCAAAATCAGAAAAGAATAAAAGTGATGAAATATCAAAGTCTTCTATGTATTCTAACATTTCAAATAGTAGTCTAATGTTTTCACCAATGTATCGTCCTTTAATAAAGCCTGTCTGTGCATTACTTATAATATAGGATAAGACTGGTTTTATTCTGTTGGCAATTGCCTTGGAAGCTATTTTGTAATCAACATTGAGAAGGCTTATCGGTCGCCAGTTTTCTAACAGAGTTATATCTTTACCTGATTTTGGAATTAGAGTTATGACGCTTTGTTTCTGAAGCTCTGTCATTTCTGCCGTCTGAGAGGAGTAGTTTAATGAATTGAGGAGATATTTTTTAATATCCTTCCAAAATATTTTGTAAAAATCAGTAGTGATACCATCTGATCCCGGACTTTTATTGTTATTCATTTGTTTAAGGCCTAAAGCACATTCATATTCAGTTAACAAACCCTCACAATTATTTTTGTTATCTTCATTTAAAGTGTTCATAGTTTTATTAAAAAAGTCGTATTTAGAAAGGTTGCATTCACGTTTTTTATAAATATTTGTATAGTATGCTGTTTGTGCGTTCAAAATATCTTTTTGATTAGTAAGTATTTTACCATGACAATGTAATTTAAATATGACCTTTTTTTCGGAATATTTTTTTTCAATGTTAGCGAAGTATTTGCTATTCTTTTCATGACTTTCTACATATTGGGATTTTGAACGAAGAATAGTTCCTTTTAGTTTATTATCTATTATATCGTTTAGTTCCTGTTTCTTAATTCTTATCTAGTTCTGTTGTTTGTATTTCTATACTATCATTATCTGATATTGAATGTATTTGGGTTTCTAGATGTTCGATTTCTGATTTTAGTATACATTCTTGCTCTTGTTGCATTTTTTTCTTTTGTGAAGCGTATTTGATGGTTTCATTTCTAATTGTTCCTTTTATTAATTCCCATAATGTATTTGGATTAGCATCTTTATTTATGTTAGCTATTTCAGAAATATTTTTTTTAATTAATTCTTGGTACTCTGGCTGCAAAATAAGGCTGTTGTTTAATTTGAAGTAGCCTGGACCCCTTGGTTGTTTTACAAAATCAAGGTTTATATTAACTATTGAGTGGTCTGATTTATAACCAGGTTTTATTTCACATGAATTTGTAAAGTTTACCATGCTATCAGAAATTAGAAAATAGTCTAACCTACAAAATATAGGTGGCTTATTACTAGAATGCCAAGAATATTGCATTTTTTCTGGGTTGTATATCCTCCATATATCAACTATATTATGAATATCTATCATCGCATTTATTTTGTTCCGGCATAATTTATGCGTGTCTTGTCTACCGTTCTTCTTATCGGTGTCAATATTTATAACAGTATTGAAATCCCCTCCGATTATAAAATGTTTTTCTTCATTGTCTATTAGGTATTGGTCAAGTTTATTAAAAAGAGTAATATCGTCTGCGTTCGGACCGTATATATTTATAACTGTTATTTCTTTTTCATCAATATTTAGTTCTATCGCTTGTAGTCGACCGCAAACCAATTCAGTATATTTTGTGATAGTATGGTTAGATTTCGGGTTGAATAAAATACATACACCTTCACTATTAGAGTTTTTACCACTAAAATAAGCATCTCCCCCCCATTCATTTTTCCATACGTTTGCAATATCACTTGTCGAGTGTGTTTCTTGTAGCAGACATATTAGGTGCGATTGTTGTTTTAGCCATTCGAAAAGTTGTTCTCGCTTTTGTTTATTTCTTAATCCGCGAACATTAAAGGTACATATCTTTGTGTTCATTTGAATTTTGTTTTTGAGATCAAGCTGTATACCAATTTAACATACCGAAATGAAAGACAAAGGAGAGGTAAGGTAGAAGAAGATGGATACATGTAAACAGAATACAGTGCGAAAACACCTGAGGTTCAAAAGAAACAAAGCAAAGGGTCGAGTGCAGATGCATTAGTTAAGTTATAGACGCATGAGCCTGTGGTTATGTTTCGTCAAGACGTACATTTAAAATTAAAAATAATAAAGATTATAATTCAAATACACACACCAAGTTTACAGTTACACAGTCAGTGAAATTGACTCTGATGGTTGCATTCAGTAACTGAAAGTTAGCATACAGACAAGGTCACTAAGTGCATCATACTAAAGAAAGAGAAACAGAGTATGTCTCAGCACGCTGGCCATTAAAAAAAGACTTCGATGGACTACGCCCATCTCGGTTTTCAGATAAACCATCTTGCCGAGACCAGACTATATCTATTACATATATAAGGTTTGACAGAAAATACAAACTAACAAGAGCACACGTTCGATGTACAACAGTTGCATGCACGTGGTTATATACAAACGCGTTACGTACTAGCGCAACATTATCACATGTTTGCTATAGACGTTGACATGTATATAAACTACATATTATATTTGCTGCTAAGCTAAAAGGTTGTGCATGTATAAAGAAACACATATAGTTTTATTGCTAATGCGTTAATATATCCTATCGTGTTTCCCAAATGTTATTTATAAAACATGTATTGTTATATAAGACAACCTGAATAAACAATAGCCTTTTATATTTGCTACTAAGACAAAACGGTAATGCACGTAGGAAAATAAAAAAATCAATACATGACAAAATAATACACATACAGTTCATCGCTACTATGTATCTATAAGCTAACGTGTTGCCCACATGTTATTTATTTATAGAAGTTAACTGCTATACTCAATGACATTTTTATAACTTGCATTTCTTAAACAGTTGTCTATAAATCTTTTTCAAACTTCATATACTCATATACAAACCTAGTGTTGCGGAAATGGCTGAAAATTCATTAGCGATCATCAGAATATTTAACCGATCGATTATCGATCATTAATCGATTAAACATAACGACTATAAAGACAAGTGTAAGCCTTTTTCAGACTAATGAAGAAAATAATCACATTTCAAGTATGTTCTGGTAATAAAGGAACTAAATTAAACTGACCAACATACATGTATATTTTAAAAAATAAGTTGTGATACCCACTATAAATATGTGATTACTTGTTGCAAAATTACTCATTTTATTTTCTTGTATATTTAAGAACAAGAGATGAAATAAGCCATAATTTTTAACAACCGAGTAAAGTCGATCATGAAAACTTGTAATCGATTAATCAGATCAAAGGCTTAACTGATCGATGATCGATCAAATTGATTAATCGGAACAACACTAGCATCACCCATTGTTGATTGCCTAATTTATTACAGAATTATGGCCCTTTGTTTGACTTAGAATAAAAAAAGCGGGGTTATTCATCATCTTCAGTGTCAGATAGTTCTGGTTTATTTCTGTCAGAGGCAGTCCTAAATAATGAGATAATGACTTGTGCTGATAATAAAGAACAATTCCATTGTGTTGATTGGACTTTTTCTCACTCATATCACTCTTAAGTAACATAGTTCTGACATAGTCCGGCAGCTCCACTCCAGTTTCAAGCCCAACCTTGTTTTAGGATAATCTCACCCTTTACATTATTTTGTCATAATATAAGGCCAAAAAAAAAAAGTAGGTGTGTTTCCTATTGCATGCTCTAAAAAATTAGGGTCGGTATAGTTTTTTTTGTTTTTTTTTGGAGCAAGATATTGTGAGATTCTATATGTATTTATCTCATAAACCCCATACAAGTTGATGATACAACTGAAAGTTTCTCTGTGATGTCAGTTTACCTCGATACATTGTGATAAATCATTGTTCAGAACAAATTTAATTTTTTAATTTTTTTAATTTTTAAAAACAACAACAAATTTCATAAAAAGTTTTAGGGTCGGCGCCTTAAAAATAGGGTGGGTCGGGCCACCGGAAACACAGGTATATTTTTTTTTTGGCCTTATACATGTACAACCTTTGATGGTTAATCTACCTGTAGAAACTACTTTTAAGTATCAGATTTCTTTCTTTAGAGACTATACGTTGTGTTTCTTCAGGCTAACAAGGTTCAAGTATTGGTGTTGGCAGAGAAGACGGGAGCCAGCAGTCAGTACTATCAGTCGTTACAGAAGTATGTTACCATGGAGCTGGGGTTCCTCATCACACCGGTACCCGGCCAGACTGAGGCTGCTGGTGTCCTGGCACAAATTGTAAGTCAACATAATTGTGACTTATCAGTAAATGGAAGTAACATTTCTAACCAGATATTCTAGTCAATGAATTGCGAATACTTAGACTGTATTGTGTGTGTGTAATTCTGCAACTCATGGGGGAGGTGCGGGACTTGTAAAAAAAGCTTTTTCATATGAATTTTCGTAACTTTTCGCAAAACTCGATTCTTACAGAAGGTGGGAGGTATTCATTACTGGTTCTACCTAAGAATACTGAGGGTGATCTGCCTCCATTATCAAAAAATCAACCATCATACATAGCCTAAAATGTGCTGAAAAATTATTTTTAACACCAAACAAACAAACAAACTAGTCGTAACTTCTCAGATTTAAATGCAGGGGCACAACTTTTAAAAATCAGTTGACAACCCACCACACACCGCCGCTGTAACTAATACAGACCATTTATTTATGTTCCACACTATTCTATGTTTAACTGTCCCAATAAGTCTGTCACCAATTCTGCAGCCATAACAGTTGGCGTGCGTATAAGCGGTTGTTTATCCTCGCTGTATTGCACTAAGTATTTTAGCGAGCAGACCTCGGTTTAAAGTCTCATCTGAAGGACTGGTAAGGTTGGAAATACTTTTGAAATATTTCGATAATTACCCCAAATCCTGGCTGGATTGAACGCGCGATCCCTGGGTTACTAAGTTGTGATGGTAACCATTACGCTAGGGCGCTACCGCCATACCAGTTAAATTAGTGGCGGCATACCTATATGTCAGCAATATAGGTCATAATACTTGTTTTTGTTGCTATTATAGGTGCATACAGAAAACCGAGTGGAAAGCAATCCTTTCACGAAGAAGAAGCGCCCAGGAAACCTTGATGAGGCTCTGTTGTCCACCATGCAGTGTGTACCTAGGCTGGGTGCAGTCAAAGCCAGACAACTGCTGCAACACTTTAAAAGTATGTACAGGCTGAACAGTGCACTTAGTTAACAGAAGAGTTGACCCTGGATTCACTGTGCACTCAATTTGTAAACATGGTCACATGGTAGGCTCACCTGCCAAATCTGGAATTTTGGCATTTTCAGCTCTACTGATCAGAGATCAGCAGAGCTTATGCCGTGGTGCGGTGTCCGTCGTCCGTCTATCCGTCTGTCTGTCCGTAAACTTTTATTTGTAGCGACAACTCCTCTGAAACTACTGGATGGATATTCATGAAACTTTACAGAAATGTTGCCCATAAAGTCTAGTTGATCCTAGCAAAAATGCATGTTGATGTGAAATCCAAGATGGCCGCCAAAGCTAAAAATAGGGTTTTAAAATACAAGTTTGTAGCGACTACTTCTTGAAAACTATAAGTGATATTGATATGGGACTTTTTTTAAAATGATCAGCATGACATGATGTTGATCCTTGTCAAAAATCGTTTTGATTCAACGTTAAACATGGCTGCCAGCGGCCATCTTTGTTTACATAGAGTTATATAGTAAAAACTTGTAGCGACTACTCCTCTGAAACTACTTGACGGATTGTCAGTTCTGCCAGAAATTCAAGATGGCTGTCACAGCTAAAAATAGATTTTTAAAAAATAAGTTTGTAGCGACTACTTCTTGAAAACTATAAGTGATATTGATATGGGACTTTTTCTAAAGTGATCAGAATGTTAGATGTTGATCCTTGTGGAAAATTATTTTGATTCGACGTTAAACATGGCTGCCAGTGGCCATCTTTGGTTACATAGAGTTATATATTAAAAACTTGTAGCGACTACTCCTCTGAAACTACTTGACGGATGTTCATGAAACTTCACAGGAATGTTGCTCTTGATGTCTAGTTGATCCTAGAAAAATTTCAGGTCGGCCGGAAATTCAAGATGGCCACCACAGCTAAAAATAGATTTAAAATAAATAAGTTTGTAGCGACTATTTCTTCAAAACTATAAGAGATATTGATATGGGACTTTTTCTAAAATGATCAGTATGACATGATGTTGGTCCTTGTCGAAAATCGTTTTGATTTGGCGTTAAACATGGCTACCAGCGGCCATCTTTGTTTACATAGAGTTATATAATGAAAACTTGTAGCGACTATTCCTCTGAAACTACTTGACGGATTTTCATGAAACTTCACAGGAATGTTGCTCTTAATGTCTAATTGATCCAAGCAAAATTTCAGGTCGGCCGGAAATTCAAGATGGCCGCCACGGTTAAAAATAGATTTTCAAAGACAAGTCTGTAGCGACTACTTCCTGAAATCAAAATCAATCAGTAGAGCTTCAAGGTCATTGACCTCTTGTTTAATTAGTTATCCGGACAAAAGATTTAAAAATATGTATGTTAGGCATTATTCTAAGCAAATTTATGACTATTTATTGTACACCACATTATTAGACCATTTTCCTGTAACACCAAGTATTGCTTCTGTGCGACGTTAAAAAAACACATTTTTGTACCACCTGCAAGAAAGTCTTTGAATACAATTGTTACACGGATATTTGTTTACAACTGTGATGTTCGCTGGAAATGACAGTTATTAAAAATATTTTGCTTGCATTGAACTATCAAAGAAAACGATCTGTATAACGACTGTTGCTTCGTTACCAGTATACACATTATGACAATAGCCATATCAGCACACCAATATATAACGATCAAACGCACAGTCAATGTCATAGACATATTTAGCTCGTGTTAAAAAAAACACATAAGAGTTATTGTGACCACCAAGTGTTGTCGTTGGCGGCAAGAAGCAATGCGTAAATGCACCCACTGTCATTTTAGTATTCAATACAAAGCAATTAGCGAGCATCAAGATATTGGAACCATTATCTCAGAGCATTTTAGGTTGAATTTTCTGCTCGTCCTGGCTTCGGCATCAGCTAACCTTTTATCAGGCCTGTAGCCAGCCCTGAAATTTAACCGATGCAAATCTCTTTATATGGACGTCCGGTGGCATACACCGCCTCCCCGTCCACCTTAACACACACCTTATTTTTCTACATAGCATTTACACAAGTTTTATTGCATTTCCCAGCCATATTTTCAGTTTCAAGCAAGACAATTTTGCTAATGAATGATTATATATAGATATTGAAAATTAATTATGTGTAGATATTGAAATTGCTTATATGCAAAGTACGAAAATTCCCAAAACTTTAGCGAGGCAACTGCCTCGGTGTGCCTCAGCATAGCTACGGGATTGCTTTTATGTTAAGCTCACATCTAGAAACCGCTGAAAGGAATTCAATGAAACTTTACGTATGTACCATATTGTCTTTTGTAAGAGGAAGTCGTTATATAGTGTTATTAATTAAGTGTTTTCATATTGGCCCAGTTATTGGTCTAAGTACTGACATATTGGCCCAACGCCGCAGGCCAATATGACAGTCCGAGGACCAATAACTGTGCCAATATGAAAACACTTAATGACATTTTTATTAATTAACTACTTAATATCTCTCTTTATTCCTATGTTTTAAATATCATTTATAGGTAAGGAAAAACAGGAGATATATGTTCAATTTAACATTTAATAACAAGTATCTGATTCAAATACATCTTCCACTGTTAACGCTCGATGGCGCGTGGGAAAATCACAAACAAACGTGATAATAGCTATTTTTCAGCGAAGTCAATGTTACCAAATTTACAAATAATCAAACCTTAATTATTTTGATTGTCTACATTACATAGGCGAACATAGCTGCGATGTTGTGTTTTTAGCTCTACTGGCCAAGGGCCAGCAGAGCTTATGGGATGGTGTGGTGTCCGTCGTCCGGCCGTCGTCCATCCATCTTCTGTCCGTTAACTTTTACCTGGTTAAGACGCTAGGGCCTTAATTTTTCGTCCGATCTTTACCAAACTTTAATAGATTGTTAATATCAATGAAAGCTCAGACAAGTTCGAAAACCAGCCAGATCGGACCACTAACAGCGGAGTTATGGCCCTTGATTTACTTAAAAATGCTATATTGCTATATTTTGCCTTGTTAAGACAATAGCGCCTTCATTTGTCATCCTATCTTTACCAAACTATACCAGATTGTTAATAATAATGAAAGCTCAAACAAGTTTGAAAACCAGCCATATCGGACCAGTAACAGCGGAGTTATGACCCTTGATTTCGTTAAAAATGCTATAATTTGCCTCGTTAGTACGATAGGTCCTTCATTTTGCATCTGATCTTACTGATCTTACCAAACTTACCAGATTTTATGTTTTTGTTTATTTTTTTTTATTTTTTTTTTGTTTGATTTATTTGCTTATTTTTTTTGTTTTGTTTAATTTTCTTTCTTTTTTATTTTTTTTTTAAATTGTGTTAATTTTTAGCTTGACTATTCGAAGAATAAGAGAACTTATGTAATCACACCAGCGTCGGCGTTGGTGTCGGCGTTGGTGTCGGCGTCGGCGTCCCACATCAAGGTTTGCATGTAAGCTGTGTTTACAAGTCTATATCTCTTACATTTCTTACACATATGTTGCCCTCACCACCCCCCGCCTCTACCCCATCCCCACTCAAACTCGATTTGTTTATTTATTTTTTTACATATTTTTGTGTTGTTTTGGTGAATTCTTACATAGCTTCTTACACATATATGTTGCCCTCACCACTCCCACTCCACCATCCACCCCCGCCTCTCTGCCACCCCCATCCTGCACCCCACTCAAAACTCGATTTATTTTTTATTTTATTTTTTTACATATTTCTGTGTAGTTTTGGTCAATTCTTACACATTGTTACGTTGTTCTCCCAACCCCACCCCACATTGTTGTAGCCTTGTTTTCTGATGGTATATACTAGCTATAAATTTATTATTCTCTGAAAAATCGAATAGTCGAGCTGCGCTGTTCTCCGACAGCTCTTGTTTATTCTTAGCTCTACTGGCCAAGGGCCAACAGAGCTTATGGGATTGGGAGTTGTCCGTCGTCCCTCCGTCCGTCCGTCGTCCGTCGTTAACTTTTGTCTCGTTAAGACGATAGGGCCTTCATTTTTCAGCTGATCTTTACCAAACTTTAACAGGTTGTTAGTATCAATGAAAGCTCAGACAATTTCGAAAACCAGCCAGATCGGACCAGTAACAGAGGAGTTATGGCCCTTGATTTAGTTAAAAACGCTATATAGCTATATTTTGCCTCGTTAAGACGATAGAGCCTTCATTTTTCATCCTATCTATACCAAACTTTACCACATTTTTAATATTAATGAAAGCTCGAACAAGTTCGAAAACCAGCCAGATCGGACCAGTAACAGCGGAGTTGTGGTCGTTGATTTAGTTAAAAATGCTATATAGCTATATTTTGCCTCGTTAAGACGATAGAGCCTTCATTTTTCATCCGATCTTTACCAAACTTTACCACATTGTTAATATCAATGAAAGCTCGGACAAGTTTGAAAACCAGCCAGATCGGACCAGTAACAGCGGAGTTATGGCCCTTGATTTAGTTAAAATTGCTATATTTTTCCTCGTTAAGACGATAGGGACTTCATTTTTCATCCTATCTTTACCAAACTTTACCACATTGTTAATATCAATGAAAGATCGGAGAAGTTCGAAAACCAGCCATATGGGACTAGTAACAGCGGAGTTATGGCCCTTGATTGAGTTAAAAATGCTATATTTTGCCTCGTTAAGACGATAGGGGCTTCATTGTTGATCCGATCTTTACCAAACTTTATCAGATTGCTAATGTCGTTGAAAGCTCAAACAAGTTCGAAAACCAGCCATATCGGACCAGTAACAGCGGAGTTATGGCCCTTGATTTAGTTAAAAATGCTATATTTTGCCTTGTTAAGACGATAGGGGCTTCATTGTTCATCCGGTCTTTACCAAACTTTATCAGATTGTTAATATCAATGAAAGCTCGAACAAGTTCAAAAACCATTCATATCGGACCAGTAACAGCGGAGTTATGGCCCTTGATTTAGTTCAAAATGCTATATTTTGCCTGATAGAGGCTTCATTTTTCATCCTATCTTTACCAAACTTCCTGCTAACTTCCTGCTAACTTGCCAAATGCAAGTTACATAACTGCAACGATGTATACCTGAACTCCGCACACCCCAGCCCCCCACCCTATATCTCCTTGTGGATGCTGTCCCTACACCCCTTCCTTCTCAGCATGGGTGACGTTCCCGCATCCCCTTCCTTCCTTCATGTATGGGGAAAGTGATTGATATATAACCATTGTTCGGTTGTAACTATTGCTTTTTTCAGCCGAAGGTTTTTCAACAATAATATGAGATATTTTAAAAATATATACATAAAACATATATCATTGCAATTGGCAGTTTTAGTGGTATATAAAAATACTTCTGTCTTGAAAATCGGTTGAGAAATGAATATTTTTAAGCCAAAATGCTTTTTTGATGGGGCTTTTCCCATGTAAATACCTTATTGCTTGGACAGCAGAAAAGTAAGAAATGTCTAATAACTTCAGTTAGCCTCAATAGTTTGCTATAAAGCTTTCAGGATCTCTTAATTTACAGTTGTCCAACATATTAAAAACCATTTTAATTTTTTTTATATGTTTCTAATTTTTGATGTAGCAGAATTTAAATTTGCATTGAAAATCAAAAGAAACATTCGCTCGTGACAATTTTGAAAAGTAAGGTACCGGTAATTTTATTTACCACTAAAAATGTCTGTTTCACAGATATATACAACTTACTTAGTTCAAAGTTGAATCTTGTCTGAAAAGTCAGAAAAATATTTGCCTGAAACAAGTTTAATATTACTACATGTTTTGCACCAATTTAAGCAAGTTTATGCTTTCAGGTTTACAGGCGATAAACAAGGCATCTGTTGAAGTAAGTATTGTTGGCTTCATTCTCACAAATAATACAAATGCCTGTTGTTATATAGTTGTTAAAAAACAGGGCATTATTATGGTATGGGGTTGTCCCTCTGGCCATTCAGGGGCATAGCTAGGGACTCTTTCCCCCTCCCCCCCCCCCCCACACACACCACCCAGCTCTTGTTTTTATTGTATTTTTGGACATTTTTTCAATACTTGGGACAACCTGTATGCAACTGTTTATTAGCGTACAGGTAGCTACGCGCCTGCCCATAACAATTACACATTCTGTGCAATAACTTCGAAACCATAACACCCCATTGCCGTGGTATAGAAGAGGAATCCTATTCCTATTGGAGGCACTAGGTTATACATAGCCAAAAATGATGTTCAGCTCCAAAACTGAGCAATTATTACATCCTCGGGTGGTTCTTTGTCTGTCACACATTCCTAATTTCTCCAACATTTTTAATTCGATTTTCATGAAACTTGGTAGGTTTTCATGAAACTTGGTAGGAACCCTGGTAGGTTTTCATGAAACTTGGTAGGAAGTATCAGTTTGATGATTAGTAGCGCATATTGCCAGGGCGTTCCGTGTTTTGGCATATTTACATGACTTACAGGACTTTGATTATTTTGTTTTAAAGTGGCGTTCCAGGTGTCTCGCCACAGTTGCGGTTTCAAACTGTCTCGTGGTAGTGACATGCCCAGTTAGTACACTAGCCACGTTTTTTTTTCTCATACCCAGCGTTTTTTCCGTTTTGTTTTGTTGCATATTATATATTTTGGTCGTATACTGTGTATTGACCAGTCTACCCAATGGCTGTATATAATTAGTCAGTTGCTATATAGAATATATATAGTATACAGTAGTGTGAGTTTATATATACACTAATTTGTATAAACGTATCTTGGGTAATATTAGATAATATTAGACAATAGACAATATTATGGGGCAATACACTCGCCCTGACTGTAGTACTGTTTTTTAAAAAAACAAGCAAGCAAAATAACTAGAGATATATAAGAGACGTATGTATCATGTGTCGCGTATGATTTCACTCGGGAAGACAATATCCCGATTACCGCTTTCGACCTAAAAAGGTCTTCTTCAAAAAAAATAAATTAAACATGACTTTGAATTATTTTGAAGTGTAAAACTTTTTTTCACAACTTCTCTATTTTTCGTCTGATTTTCATTAACTTGGTTGGAAGTATCAGTATGATGTCTAGTAGTGCAAATTGTAAGGTAATTCCAGTTAGAGGACTTTTAAAGTTGTTCAAATGTAAAGCTTTCACATAAAATTTACTTCTTAAACACAAAAAAAAGTTCTTCTGCATGGTATATGGGTGTCGTCGACTGCTTTTTGTAAATAATATCTGAAAAATACTTAATTTTTTGTTATCAAATATCATACGGCATGCTTAGGTCAGTTTCGGCATGCATAGGTGAGTAAGTCCATCCATCACACTTTTCATTTGCATTCTATAGATAGAAATAGATAGAATTACTATGCCAGTTTTGAATTACTTTGCCAGTTTTGTTCATCAATATGCGTGCACATGCTACAATTAACATAATTAAATTCTACTGTATTAAATCTTTGTTTTCTTATTTATTGCAGGAATTATGTGAAATTGTTGGAAAAGCAAGTGCCCAGAATATAAAGACATTCTTTGATTCTAAAGTAAACACTTGAAACATAACAACAACAAAATCAGTCAAGAAAAGTGTTCTCTGATGGAAACGGTCAATATTTAATTTAAATTTAAAATGAGTGAATATGTTTCATAACAGTCTGCCAACATAATTTTACAAGATATGTACACGGTTTATAAACCTACTGACGACAAAATATGTATATAACTTAATATTTTGAGAATCAAATCTCTAGAGACACAATATAAATGGCTTACACCAGCCAGGCCGAACTCCAAAATTGGAGCATTGAATTAAGAGTTACCAACTCATTATTCATTTTATGCATATTCAGTCACGGGTATTTTAAGAACCATTATTTATTATAAACAAACCTACACTTTTAATCAGCAAATCTACATTATTATATGACCTGAGCACCTGGAGATATTTTTGATATACAGTTTTGTAGTGTAATTATTTGGTCGGTTAGTTTCTTTTATTAAAGGCTAGCTACTGGTTTTGATTTAGTTGCAGGATAAAATATAACAAATTGAAAACATCTCTTTTATTTCTGTTAGCCTCAAGCATATCTGATAAAGGAGTATTAGCCTCATGCATATCTGATAAAGGAGTATTAGCCTCATGCATATCTGATAAAGGAGTGTTAGCCTCATGCATATCTGATAATGGAGTGTTAGCCTCATGCATATCTGATAATGGAGTGTAAGCCTCATGCATATCTGATAATGGAGTGTTAGCCTCATGCATATCTGATAATGGAGTGTTAGCCTCATGCATATCTGATAATGGAGTGTAAGCCTCATGCATATCTGATAATGGAGTGTTAGCCTCATGCATATCTGATAATGGAGTGTTAGCCTCATGCATATCTGATAAAGGAGTGTTAGCCTCATGCATATCTGATAATGGAGTGTTAGCCTCATGCATATCTGATAATGGAGTGTAAGCCTCATGCATATCTGATAATGGAGTATTAGTCTCATTCGCTGCTGGAATGGCAGCAACTGTTATATTGTTTCCATAATTGCACATGGTAAGGTAGCAATGAACAGTTCCTCTACATTTTCGCTTTGATAACACAATCTTATAATTACACAGTGTAGCAGGTAAACAGTTTATTTGTGTTGTAATGCACACTCTAATGCACAAATATCCCTTATATGTGAACAATTGTATTTCTGTGCTGCTGTGTACTTCTAGCACGTCGTGTTACAAGGGTGAATTGTAATGTAAGGCATATCAAGGTATTTGAACAGAGAGAAGCGAGGTTGCCCACCTTGATTCAAAATGTTTGGTAGGAAAAACTGATGGAAAAATTTGGGAAGAATGTGTCTGGTAAGAAAAAACAGTCGGGGCTTGTTTATGTCTCCGTGACAATTATTTTTTGTCCAATATTGTTTTAACACCCGTGACTTGATCTATTCTGTCAATTTTTTTCTGTTCAGTTTCTACCCAGATATATGCTATTTTCTCTCAGCACTTATTTTATGTTTGCTTAAAACCTTGCTTGTGCATATCTGATAAAGGATTGTTAACCTCATGCATCTATCAGATAAAAGATGGTTAGCTTAGGCATATCTGATAAAGGATTGTTAACCTCATGCCTATATGATACAAAAAGGTTACTACACAGCGTCTCCATGGCCGAGGGGTTAATGACGTTGATTTATAAACCTTCTTGCCTCTCACTGCTGCGAGTTCCTATCCCACTGGGAGCTCGACTTGTGAGGAAGTATCGATTCTTACGGATGGCGGAAGGTGAACAGTACTGGTCATACCCAGGAAATGTGAGTGGTCTGCCTTCACCACAAAAAATCGACTGTCATATATAACCTTACATGCATGTGTTGAAAATGACATAAAACACCATTCAAACCAACCGAACAAATAGCTTACTACATTAAATAACAAAGGATGGTTAGTCTCATGCATATGATGGGTGGTTAGCCTTATGCATATCTGATGCCTCAATCATATCTGATATAGGATGGTTAGCCCCATGCATATCTGATGCCTCAATCATATCTGATATAGGATGGTTAGCCCCATGTATATCTGATGCCTCAATCATATCTGATATAGGATGGTTAGCCCCATGCATATCTGTAATATTGTATGTTTTTAATATGAGGTGCTAAGTCCTACACTAATGTGGTAAATTAATAAATACATAACACAAGCTGCCTTGGTACGTCTTCTTTATTTGACCATGTGCGGTGGACATTATCAGTTTTTACCAGTGGACAAAAGTTCCAGTATTAGAATGCATGATGGGTAGTTATAGACTGGCCATAAATACATACTGTTACAATATCTGATAACGGTAATTGCCCATAACTCTGTGATCATGTTGTTATGCTGTCTGAAAGATTTAAAGGGAGCATATAGTTGCCGGTTTGTTGGCCACCTCTTTTTCCGTCTGTCCGAATAGCTTGTCCGGAGCATAACTTGAAAACCACTATTTGGAATAAGATGAAACTTCACGCAATGATAGGATACAATGGGAGAAATTGCAGAATGCAAGAACAATATCTTCATTAAAATTAGAGTTATTATACCCCGCTTTCACAATGTCAAGTCGGGCCTATATAGGAATCACATTGCCCGTAACATCCTGTCACAAACATTTTTGTCGCGTCGTGTCTCGTTATGCAACCACACGCAGTGTTGTCATCAACAGATCCAGGTCATCAGCAATGCAAATGTCTTCTGGAGTTTCTCAAGGATGCGTCCTTTATCCAATACTGTTTCTGGCATTATATCAATGACCTACCTAGAGATGTCAGTTCCTGAGTCAGGTTATTTGCAGGTGATACTGTCATTTACATAGCATTCACATCAGAAAGACTACAAAGTGATCTTTCCAAACTTGAAGAAGTGAGAAACAAAATTGTATATGGATTCAATCCCTCAAAATGTCGTCAGTCTCATCAGAAAATCTGAAACACAAATAAACATTTCACTTCACCTGCATAATACAAAACTTGAAGCAACAATAACCGCAAACCACGTTGGTGTTGACATTTCAGATGATCTAAAATGGAACACACATATAGACAGAATCACTTAAAAAGCAAGTCAATCTCGCAAAAACATCAAAATATATTCAAAACTATTTAAGCCTGTCATTTTTTTTTTGATGTTTTTTTTTATTTACAATGTTCACAGCTAGGAAATCCCTTTCTTCTGTTGAGAGCTGGAAAGTCGCCATATGACCTTAGCTGTTGGTGCGACTATAAAATCCAATTCAATTCAATCCTTCTTTTCCGAATCTTCAGTCATATCTGTACCTGATAAAGTAAGAATATATAATATAAGTAACTGTAGAATAAAAGTTAAATATTCAGCAATATTTTTTTATATATATTTCTGTGTGTGAAGGATGAGGAATTGTCAGTGGAAGAAAATTCATAATAATTATTATTATAAACTAACTCCGGACAACAAAAATAACTTACTGTGACATTGACTAACATTTAGATTAAAATCTTACACAAACTGATAAAAAAAACGATATTGATAAATATATTATTGACTTCGATTATATGTGTAAGAAATACATTCACTACATGGTATTTGCATTCACTGACATCAGCTCGTCCATGAAAGAAAAACACACGCCTATTGCTATAGTGCATATCTGATTTGAGACAAGACATTTTTTCAGGGTACACTTATTGACGCTTACCAAAATGGCGTCATACAGTTTAACACACTTGGGAAACATGTTTGATGTAGATCATGAATAAAGTTCTAGAAAAGAAGTTCACCTAACCAAAATAAAACAAAACACATGCATCAACATTGATAAAACAAGCAAAAATATAATTAAGTAGACTTCAAATACATCTTATGTTTCTGAACGGTGACGCATTCACGAGGTGGTGACTTCAGTAACTTTTTAATTATGTAAATTCACAAAATACGACTGTGTTGAATGATACGCATGTATTTCGCCACCGAATGCAGCAGGTATTCATGTTTTTTTGCTTTAGATCGCGAGAAAAATACAATTTCCACTTGCCTCGTGTCGAGTTTTTAGAGAAATATCCGCCATTTTGTGTAAGACTAACCTTTTGCGCTAACCAAAACACGTCCTACCCTCTGCCTTGTGAACAATCTAGCACATTCATTTTTTTCTCGTTTTTTCGGAGAAAAGAAGAGGCACTTTTTCGGAGAAAAGAAGAGACATAGGTATTGCTTTTCCGGCGGCGGTGGCAGCGGCGGCGGCAGCGTCAACATTCAAGTTTTGCGTTCAGGTCATTTTCTCACAAACTGTATGGGCTAGACCTTTCAAACTTTTCTTAGTGTTGTATCTTGGGTGGTACATCGCAACGTGACAAAGCAAATGTGGAAGTGATCTTGACCGTCCAAGCAAAGGGCAGATAACTTAATAAATTTTACGTTCAGCTTTTGCGTTTAGGTCACTTTTTCACAAACTGTATGCACTAGACCTTTCAAACTTTGCTTATAGTTGTATCTTGGGTGGTACATCGCAACGTGACAAAGCAAATGTGGAAGTGACCTTGACCTCCAAGCAAAGGGCAGATAACTTTTTTACCTTCAACTTTTGCGTTGAGGTCAATTTCTCGCCAACTGTACGCACTACACCTTTCAAACTTTGCCTTTAGTTGTATCTTGGGTGGTACATCACAACGTGGATGTGACCTTGACCCTCCAAGCAAAGGGCAGATAACCTTATAATTTTTACCCACAACTTTTGCGTTTAGGTCACTTTCTCGCAAATTTTATGCACTACACCTTTCAAACTTTGTTTAGAGTTGTATCTTGGGTGGTACATCACAACGTGACAAAGTAAATGTGGATGTGACCTTGACCCTCCAAGCAAAGGGTAGAAAAACTTATAATTTTTACCTTCCACTTTTGCGTTTAGGTCACTTTTTCACAAACTGTATGCACTAAGACCTTTCAAACTTTGCTTATAGTTACATCTTGAGTGATACACTGCAACATGACAAAGCAAATGTGGATGCGACCTTGACCCTCCAATCAAGGGGCAGATAACTTAATAATTTTTACCTTCAACATTTGCATTTAGGTCACTTTCTCACAAACTGTATGCATTAGACCTTTCAAACTTCGCTTATAGTTGTTTCTTGGGTAGTACATCAC